>KZ506522.1:135809-157152 GCA_002844005.1 Limosa lapponica baueri
GGATAAAATTCATCTGACCTGTTTTATGTGTCAGATTAAGATCTCTGGAAAGGGACTGTGCTCCAACCCTAATTTTACAGAAGTCACTACTGGATTCCAGGGAAAGACATGATCATTCTGAAACTGGCATATAAACATGTGAGATCAGTGCAGAAGAATAACACACTTGTTCCTGTGATTGTGGAGCTTTAAAAGTTCTTTGAACACTGCTGGCTAAAGCAAACAATATAGGTTAGTAAAAGTCTACATTTTTTTATGTTGAATCAAATTTCTAATTAACATGTAGCCTTTCTTATCATTCTTCTATTCTTTTGAAATTGCATCATAGGAGATATCTATCTTATTAAAGATCATAAATACTTACGCTTTAAGTACCTAAAGCATAATAAGGTAAATTTAATAATACCCACATCAGTGACTAATTTCTCTGTGTTTCTCAATGGCATAATTTGATACCTGTAAACCAGACTGCCGTTCTGTTATCTCATTATTATTTTTTTATATTTATAACTTAAAAGTTCAGTTAATTAAACACTGTATAAAAATATATCATTAAAATTCTTAGGGTACCTTGGAGCCCTGAAATCTGTGGAAGATTGCTCAGTTTATATTAGTCTTAGAGTAAAAATTGCAAGTGCCTTAATCGAGCTCGAAACAAAACACATCAATAAGCGAAATAACATGAGTTGACTATATCAGATCACATTTTTTGATAAAAAGAGTTCCGAAAGCCACTCTGACAGCCAAGAGAAAAAGGTAAACTGAAAATCTCCAATATATTTTAAAGATTTAAAATAATTAAAAGCATAGCTTTTATGAGAATCTCGTTCTTTTGAAGAGTAGCTGAGAAACTGGAAATGGATGTGCTGCTGTATTATATGTATCGCACAGGAAGAGAAAGATTTAAGCAAACTGACACTTTTTAAGAGTAACTATTTGGAATGTGCTGTCGGGTTTTTTGGATGAGGAGAGAAGAAATCTCAGAGACCCTCAAAAAAGCACAAAATTTACTAGTAAAGCACATACAGTTTATGGGAATTAACTAAGCTGCTGAACTTTGTTTCAGTAACACTGGTTGCTGTCTGGAAATTGGTGAATATGTACAAACTTCTGTGTGTTTCTTGGAGACAATAGAGGAAAAGGGTGTAGATAAACAGGAATATGACTACTGTAAAAGGCTAGGACAGGAATAAGATGCCAGAAATTTGCAGAATGCTGTCTGAATATATTTAGTAACAACTGTGATAGTTACATGATACGATAGGATAGGATAGGATAGGATAGGATAGGATAGGATAGGATAGGATAGGATAGGGTAGTTCTGTTGGAAGGTACCGACAACAATCATCTAGTGCTTCAGGGCTGACCAAAAGTTAAAGCATGTTATTAAGGGCGTTGTCCAAATGCCTATGAAACACTGACAGGCTTGGAGCACCGGCCCCTCTTTGGGAAGCCTGTTCCAGTGTTTGATCACCTTCTCGTTAAAGAAATGCTTCCTCATGTCCAGTCTGAACCTCCCCTGGCACAACTTTGAGCCATTCCTGGTGTGGCTTTGAGCCATGAGTAAAGCTCAGCACCTCCCTCTCCACTTACCCTTCTCAGGGAGCTGTAGGGAGCAATAAGGTCACCCCTCAGCCTCAGTTCTCCAAAACAGACAAACCCAGAGTCCTCAACCACTCCTCACAGGACATACCTTCCAGTCCTGTCACCAGCTTTGTTGCCCTCCTCTGGATTCAAGTTCAAGGATATTAATGAGATAAGGTTTGCAGATATCTTTTACTAGACCAGTTGTTAGAAGTGAAACATCAGTTTTTGTCAAACGTGAGCCCTTCTTTGTATCTGAACTAGAAGCAAGAAACTTCAAACCTAAATTCATGCTCATCATGGTTTAATTACATGTGTATTGGCTGAACTACGTTGTAGGAAAAATGAGCTGGTGGCTAGGGGATGTTACTAAAGGAAAGTTGATAATGTAGTTATCTCCTAGGAAAAAGTAGGAGACGAGTTGTTTATAGCTTGTGTAACATAGAGGTTAACGCCAACAGGTCTCCACCACGGGCACAGTAAATAACCCCACAATAGAAACATCAACTTTCATAAATCTTGCACCTCTATGTCCTGGGATGTAACACATTTCATCCTGGGTAGCAGCGTCCTCATGGTAGCAACACAGGATAAACCAAGCAACAGCTACACAGCAGGATAAACTCACGCAATCAATGAAGTGCAGAAACACCCCACTGACAGTAAGGGAACAACTCTTACAAGACAGTCACTCCCTCTCTCCCAATTCTCAATGAAGACTTAAAAAACACTCAGAAATGAAGAGTCTGGAAAACTCATAATTCTACTAAATACCAGAAACAATGAGCTAAGTAGAGATATTGATCTTCTCACACATTATAATATCCTTCCCCTACACTAACCACAGACAATGCCTATCTGTATTCCTGTTTCTTATGAGAGATAATTATCCTATGACCCTACTAACGTCCTCTCAGATCTATGCTGATTTCAGAGATGGCCTAACCTATACCTAAGTAAACTGAACATTTTTTCTTAAACTTGGCTTTTCTTGGCTTTGGAGTTTGATGCTTTGTAGAGGGATGTGGATGTCCAGTAGCTTGTCTAAATTTTCTATTTTTTATACAATTAGTGTGATGACAGGTGTTATCTCCATTTAAAAAGTTCATCTTCCTTACTGTTATAAGTGCATACATAAGAGAGAAAACTCAAAGCCAAGTCCTGACAGTTCACATTCTCAGTAAATTGTGACAGTTAAGTTCCAGGATGGAGCAATACAGGTAGATTATGATGTCTAATCAACAGATAGAAACATCTCTGAGACATTTTTTAACCAGAAAACCTTGATTTTCCCATCACTGTGTAAGGAATGTGGGACATTTTTGGAGATTCCATGTCTGAAATCTATCTTCCTTGCAAGACTTTTAATGAATCTTCGTGCTCTCTGTGGCTGTTCTACATTGTGATTACTCTTAGTTCCTCCTATATAAATGGGGAGACATGGAAAGAGTCTGAATAGAGCTCAGGAAGCTCATCCTCATTCCAATGCACAACCAGCAGAGTTGAATCTTCTTAAAAATATAATGCAGCAGGATCCATTAGTTTAAATGGGTGCATCTTTTCTGGAACTGTATCACCATGGAAACAGGAAAAGATCATGGTCTTTGTACAATCCCTGCCTCTTTGTCCTCCCATATTGAACTCCACAGGGGAAAGTTTCTGTTATCCTTTTTCACATCATTTTATAGGGTCATCCTACAATAAAGGAGCAATTAACTCACCACAAATACCTCCAAGACTTTCAACAAAACAAGTTCTATACTTTAGCATCTGTGGCTGATTTTCTATAGATATGATATTATCTTTTGACTCTTTTAGAGGAAAATAACAGAGATTAGGGTTTCTGTTTCTCAGAAAGAAAAAAAGATTAACTGCTTCTGTTTCAAAATGTAGGAAATTTTTCCTGGTATTTTCTGTATCTTAGTTATATATGTGAATTGATCATCAGGGTGCATAATTTAGCATAGCTCTTTCAAGATGGTGCTGTTCCACCCACTTCAATTGAATACAATTTTTTTTTTACAATGGAATACCAAACATCTAATTTGTCTTACTATGAAAGGATTCCTCACTTGGGCAGAACTTTTTTTTCCAAACTAATAGCAAACTTTTTTCTTATCTGTCTTATGAAAAAATATATAAGTAGGCAAATTGCTTCTTCAGTTGAAGTGTTTTCTAAAGTTTCTCATCCCTTATTTCTTTATTTCCATCTTCAATCTTTTTCTTAATTTGTCTTAAGAACTCTAAGAATTCTACATCTTCCAGGTTATTTTTTTTCTAAATCTCTCTCTCTCCCAGCCTTTTGCCATTCAAGAGCTATCAAACCCACAGTTTCTTTACTGAGTAAGGACTGAAAATTGGTTTAGGTGTTGGTTTTTTTTGTTTTCTTTTATACTATTCTCAGGTTATACTACAGCATTTACTGTAATTTAAGAACTGTACCAAACTTACTTTGCTAGAAAATACCATTAATCCCAGCAGGAAAATGGAACTGTCTCCCCAGCTTTCAAGAAACTACAAATGAAACTAGGTAGAAAAATTAAACCACAAGGTGATTAAGGCAGAATGCAGCCATCTATGGCTTTTCTGTGACAATTCCTTAATTTCTCTTGCCTTATCAACATTTAGATTTGTTTCCATTAGGTAGTGATTTTCTTCTTCTGTTTGCAGTCTCCTAAACTTGAACACAGCATAGAATAGAATCGTAGAATGGTTTGGGTTGGAAGGGACTTTTACATGCCATTTAGTCCAACCCCCCAGTAATGAGCATCCTCAACTAGATCAGGTTGCTCAGAGCTCCGTCCAACCTGACCTTGAATATTTCCAGGGATGGGGCATCTACCACCTCTCTGGGCAACCTAGGGCAGTTTCACATGACTGTAATTGTAAAAAATTTCTTCCTTATATCTAGCCTGAATCTACCTTTTTTTAGTTTAAAGCCATTACCCCTTGTCCTATTGCAAGCATCATTAGTTATATCTCAATAGAAGTTCTTAGGGACTACTTCAGATCATTTCAGCTTCTACACATCCTGCTCTCTATTATAACTATCATATTTTCCTGGACACATTGTGAAAGCAAAAGGAAAATCAGCCAGCCTACTGGGTACAACAGGCCCTAAAGAGCAACAGATTCAATATCGTTGCCGTTGTGTAATTAATATCAAGAGCAATTCACTGTGAATAATACGAAAATAAATTTCTCCCTCCAAGCCAGAGCTTGAAGGGTGTTTTATTAGATGTTAAGCTATTAAAAATGAGCAGGAAATATTCTTTTATTGTCCAGTCATTAAATTAACAAGATTTATTTCTTCCCCAAGACTGGGTGGGTTTGGTAGCTGATGCCATACAGAAATGGACATAATAAACAGGTGTAGCTGCCTCATTTCATTCTTTGTTTCAGATGGATTTTTAATAGCTGTTCAGGTTTCTACATGATAAGTAATATTTTATGCCATGGGAGATAGCTCAGGAAAAATATAATAATACATAAGACCCTAAAGATGGCTATTTGGACTGGCAGTTCTTTGTTGAAAGAGTCATTAAGGGCTGAGCTGTGTTTAATGCTTTAATAGAAGTGTGGCAGGGATATCACAATGGACTGTTAGTGTTTGTAAATGGGATTTTGCACTCTCATGTTTCTTCCAAGAATCCATCCAGTTTGTACAGAAAACATTCTCAGCAAATAAAAGCCAAGCCAACAGTTTCTCAGGGATGCTGCTGATGTTAATTAAATTGGTCCTTGTATTGTCCTCTGCAAACTTACCCTTTTATACTCCTGTAAACAAATCTTAGATTAATTCTCTGATATATTACTGTGAGGTAAATCCAGAGCAACTTCAATGATGTCCATGGGTCACAGCCTCTACTCACTGAAAATCCAGGGTAAATTCACTGAAGTAATTGGCATTACTTGAAGTTTGTAATGCTATAAATTAAAATAAACTTGAAATTAAAATTCACAGTATTAGAGAAGTTATGTGAAGGAAGCCCCTTCAGCCATGATCCAAATATATAGAGCTTTTTTTTTTCCACTACTCTGTTCAATGGACAGAAAGCATTTTATTCACTTGAAACATGCCAAAAAAGGCCACAGCAAATCTATGATACAGTTTAATTACAGAAGGGAGGAGAAAAAAACTGCACACTTCATTTTTGTATGAAAATGTAAACATCCAAAAGGAAATATGAGAAGGGTATTGAAGCTAAAATTTCAGTGCTAATAAAGGTAGAACAGGAACTGAAAAGACTGTCAGAGGTGCAGGTCACATTTCTATACTTCCTTCCACCATGTTCTAGTATTCTTTGTAGTAGAAGATGTAGCAAATTCAATGAACTGTGGAGCGGACTTTCCATTGAATATTAAAATACAGTGGAGAAAGTCTCAAAAAAAAAAAAATTAAAAGAAATCCAACTAGAAAAAGCCCTGCAGTGAGGAATACCCTCTTTATTCTACCTTTATATTTTCTGATATTTCAGGTACAATTTTATAAAAATATCTTGAAGTTACTACAAAACAGATGTGTCCTCCTGTTTTAATTTTGCTTGAGCAAAGCCACTCATGATGGTATGAAGTCTACTGAGAAGCAAAGCTGGAGAATGAGACACAGTGATGTAAAAGTAGTATTCTTTGAGGAGAATAATGTGAGCCATAACCTGCACACTTTACAGTGTGTCATTTAGCTCAATCAATTCATTGAAATTGGTAAGATTTGTCCCAATTTGATAACAGAGCATGGCCAGCAAACACTGCCTGATGAAAATCTCAAACAGCTTGAGACTTGGAAGGACCGGATAGAATTCCTCTAACTTGTTTCTGTAACAATGTCCTTTTATAAATTACCACTGCCAGTATTTCCTTTCTTGAGGGACAATTTTTTTATGATGACAGATGAGACCTTTATTGTGACAAGGCAGCAATCTAGTTTATCTCCGGCACAGTTTACCATTTCCAGCAGTATAAATTGTGAGTCTACTCAATGATGTCATCCCACATAATGCAGAATATAAAACAAGGGGAAGTAATTGTGGGTCTACATGTGGAAGGAAAAAGCAGTGAGCAATATGTTTCAGTTTCCTCTGTGTGCTACTTTTGATTACCCTTAAGTGTGTCCCTGGACCACTCTTACAGCAGTGGAAATCAGTGTGGGATTTGGATAGTGTTGTCACCATTTTCACTAGCAATCAATATGTTTGAGTAGCACTACAAATACTGGCAGGAATAGTTTCTGAATGTGCATAATGTTTTTTGATACTGCTTATTCTGCAAAGTAAATCCATAATATTCTCCAGTTGTGATATAATTGCATATTTCTGTTTCACCTCATGTGGTGGGGTTGCACTGCCCAAAAGTAAGTTTTTTATGGTAATTTTTTTGACTGTGAGGTTGGTATATTAAGTAAGACATTTTTTACCAATCTACATTAAAACCAAGAGGTGTAATTAATTCACTGAGTTCACAGATGAAAATCCAATATTGTATCAAACTGAGTTAAATTGTTGAACTATTTGCATAATTATCAGCATATTTATTGTGATACTGATTTATATTATTATAGCATTTGAAAACCACATTTACAGATCTATGCTTCTTGCACTGGGAATTGTACCCAGCTGTAATGGAAAAAGAATTCCTGGTGGCATGAGGAAAGTTTTAGTGGCATTAGGAAAAGGTGTGTGGCTACAGCAAACATAAAAATGGGAAGGAAATTTAACAGGGAGACTATTGTAATGTGCTGTCAGTGCCCCACAGACCCCCAGAAGAAGACCAGAAGTTACTGCATAACAATTTATCATTGGTGACTGGAAGGTCACTTTTAAATCATGAGATTCTTCTGCCAGATGACTCTTCTGCTGTCACTTGAGTATATTTCTAGAGATCAGGTCTGTAGTTGATTTCTCTTCTCCTGCTGAATCTCCCCCTTTGTGTCTGCTGATCATTTTGAACAGCATTGTTCCTTACTCATTTGTACTGTTGGTAACACAGAAGCGCTGCTCGTAGCATGGTATGGGTATGTCCACATTGCAATTGAAGACATTGCCTTTGCAAAGCCAGGCATCCCCCAGCACCTAAAAAAAAAACAATTAGGGGCTGGTGGATTATTTAACATTGCCTGAAAACATGTGAGCCAGGAGGGAAACAAGAACAAGAAACACTGAGGTAAATTAAAAAATGTCTATGTTGCTTTCATCCTTGTGTAGACACAATCCAAGGTGTAAAACATACTAAGTAATACAATTGACCATTAGATAAGTATCTAATCAGTAACTTAGACATGTATGTCACATATTTTGTATTTCCCTTATTTTGGAGTTTGAAAAAGTCTGGTGATCCAGAGGGATGAAAAGATTTTGCAGATAAATAATAAGAACAGACTAATCTTGTAGATGATTTAGGTTTAAAATTTATCAGTTCACTCTGTAAGAGTCAATAAAAATAAGAAAGAAAAGTAAAGCCCAAACAAAATGTTAAAAGATAACGAATTTACAAAGAATGCTTATCTGTCTGTCTTGGAAGGGGATGAGAGAATGGACTGTATATGAAAGCTGCAAGTCATTTTGTGTAGCTACCAGAAGGCAACAGTTCCTTTGACTGTGGATGCAGTATCAGAACAGTGACAGTAAAGATGCTTTAAAAATCAAAGCTCAGGCAGGGAGTATTTTTGGATATTTGAACCCAGTGTGGAAAGAATTTTGAGAAACAGAGCATAGGGAGTGCTACCCATTCCTAGGGTGTTTTTATAGATATTTACACTAAAAGCATTCAACTTTTCTTATACTGACTTTAATTCACTGTACCAGAGCTCAATCTATTGGAAAGCCTGCAGTTGAGATCATCAAAGCTGAAAAGGAAAAGACGAACACAATCAAAAAGAAATGTTATATTTAAACAGAAGAAAAAAGTCTTTAATTTTCTCTTCCATTTTCCTCCTTCCCCCCTCATGACCCAATATAACATCTTTAACAGACCAAGTTTAATCGCCAAAGCTCCATCCGATGTCACTAACACCTCTGAATTTGCTTAATGCTTAATGAATTAATCTTACTAGCTTACTCACAGAAATAAAAATAAGCTTATAAATCACTCTTTGAAGGTTCAAACTTCTTAGTGAAAATAGTTTTTGAGCTTTCTGTAGCTCACACACACATAAACCTATGTATTTAGGCTGTGTCAAGGAAAAATATAATCTACAGTTGAAATGAAATATTACAATATATATATATACAATGAAATATTTAGATATCAGCCATTTGTGCTCATGTACCTGAGAGCGTGATGGGCCCCATCAGCTGTTGTAGGTGGTTTGGAAGTGGTAAGGTATAATATAGATAACAAATCTATAAATGACCCCAAGGATGTCATCTCAGCTTTTGGGAATCAATTCACCCAGAAAAATTCCTTTTCTTAACCTGATGCTTATTCAACCTAGGGTGCTACTAACAAAGACAAATGGCACCATGGCAGTTGGTACACAAGAAGCTTGACATGTGGGAGGCAAAAGGCCATCTGCTCTGATATTTTGCCAGTAGTTTGTTTTCCTCACCCTCATCAGACTAAATATGTCAGTGCTGTTTGACATTAGATTTATACCACATGATTTTTATGTAGCTTCATTCTTGAGTATGGTTAAAAACATCACTTTCAGCACCATGTGATACAGATACTCTGTCTACAAAAGCAGAATTCACCTCGTAATTTGATCAAGGAAGGATTGTTCTTGTTATTACACATTCATTCTTAAATTTTTAATTGGGACCATTTCTTTTTTTTACATTGAAGAGGTTTTAGTTTTGTATTGTTTGTGTGTTGGTTAGAGGAGCAATAAATCAAAAAGAGCTCTTAAAATCATGCCTTAATTCTAACACTGTCTTTCATAAAAGAGGCCTTGAATAGATGAGTTACATGCAATAGATAAATGCTGGTCACAGTGGTATATATGAAGAAATATTTTATATTATAAAGAAATCAAATTATAATCACTAAACATAACCCTCTTCTCCATTCCCTAGTCACCTGGTGAAACTACTTAAGCCATTGTAGACCACTAACTTGCTTCATACATGATAAGATGGAAGTTCCTTCACAACAGTAAGTCATAGGAGATTTAAGTACAGATATAAGTAAGGAATTGTAAACTATAAAAAAAGACCCAATTAACAAACAGAAATGACATCTCATTTTCAGGATGGCAAAATATTCTCTATTAGTACCCATTTTTTCTTGTGAAAAACATAACTTTTTAGAATTTTGCCTTCTGAAACTAATCAAAAAGATGCATGGAAAGCAGGCTATGGTTTATAACATCTGACAGCCACATTTCTGTCCTACAAACATTCTGTTGAAAGTGTTTGAACGCCCATAGACAGACTGATGTCTTAATGATTTTCTATCATAAAAAAGTGGGAATTTTTTTTCAGTCATGTCATAAGCATCTCTTGGATATAATTCAAGAAGAAACAAAGCAAAAATTAGATTAGGTGATAAAATCATTGATTATTTCCAGTTCTACCAATTCTGTCTCATTTACAAGTGCAGTAGGAATCTATGGTTAATTACTGCCCATGCATTGTGTGGATTAGATTATATATATAGCCACACTTTCAGAGAGAAATATCTTTGCAGATACAAACTTGAATCAGAAATTGCTGTAAAATAATGTACAGAATATGTGTGTATGGGGAAAACCGAAATGCTGCTCTGGGATATCTTCACAACCAGATGTTGATATTTCTATCAAAAAATAATTGCAGAATTCCTGGAGACAGCTTTTCAAGTAAACCCTTAAAAATGGAAAGAAAAGTTAAGGGAATTTTATACATACAGAATCATACAATGGTTTTAGCTGAAATGACCTCTGCAGTTGGTAGAGTCCAGGCTCACATAAAAAGCAAGGCTAACTTCAGAATTAGATCAGCTTGCTCAAGACCTTTTTCAGCTATGTCATGAATATCTCCAAGCCTAGAAATTTCACAATTGCCCCTTTTCCAGTGCCTGACTACCCTCATGATGAAGTTTTTCCTTATATTTATCAGCTTGTGTCTTTCATGTCTCATCCTATCACTCTACACATCCAAGAGAGATTCTATAAGCATCCATTTGCTAGCTGAAGATAAAGTTTCCTTTTAAAGTCACAGAATCAGAGAATAATTTACATTGGAAGGGACTTCTGGAAGGCTTTTAGTCCAAGCACCTGCTTAAAGCAGGTCTGATTAGATCAGATTGTTCAAGGTTGCCTCCAGTGGTCTTGAACACACACAAGGACAGAGATCACACAACCTTTCTGGAAAACCTTCTCCAGTGTTTGCCCAACCTCCAACTGAAAAAAAAAAAAGAGGGAAAAATATCTTTAAAAACAAATCCTTATATTTGTCAGAATTGCATTTGCCACTGTTGAACTTCATGGGGTTTCTGTCAGCCCATCTAGCCAACCTGCTGAGATTCCTGTTTAGTTAACTGATTCACACCCTAGTGTGCCCTGACTTGCTAAGAAGCATCTAGTTCTCCCCTCCTCATTTACGGTAAACATTGTAAGTATCTGAATCTAGACAATGTAAGTCTCTCTTCCAAAACCAAATAGCACAGCTTGACTCCATAAAATTGAATGGTTCAGTGGAACCAGAATTCCTCCTTAGATCCTTAGTTTGATACTTTCAAAACCACCAAAATGGGTTGGAATAGTTGTTTTACTTCCTATTTTTGGCCTTTAATTTCATTAGTATGAATTTATAGATAATTTAATTTAGAATGTTTAATAAAATAAATAAAGAAATAATTTGATGGATCTCTAATTTAATTAAATGATCATCTTGATGTTATGATACTAAAGGTATAATAAATATTAATGCAAATATTTAACATATATGCATATGTGTTTGAGATTTCTGCCTACCCATGTCCATGTACAAAACTGCATGAAGTATCTAGAGAGCAAAAATGAGGCCCTCAATATCAGGAAAGGTATTTTTATAAAGGTAATAATGTAGTTATCACCGTGTCATGTAGTGCAATTGATAGCAGTATTCAAAATTAATGGACTTTGTAGTTCAGTGGATTAATGCACTCTGTGCACATTGCATAAATCTTCCTGTTTGGAATTTCATCTGGAATCCAGAGCTACGCTGAATATGAATGGCAGAGGAAGAATTTTTAGTCTCTGGGATGTACTGAAAATTGTGCAGTGTTTTATAGCCTGAAATTATTCATAAATAAAATTTATTAGCAGGACAGGTTTGTCTAGAATTCAGCATGTCCTAAGAAAATACAAATACATGGCTTATACAGTTTTGATGTTTTTCTCATTAGTCTCAGCAAATAAGTTCTTCTGTGTGTTTTATGAAATGTGATCCTAAATGTTTAGGAGGCTCTAGTTTCAAAGGGATTGTGCTTTAAAATGCTGATTATATGGTTTCTTTCTGTACTACAGTCAGTTGTCCCTTGCTGAAAAAAAAAAAAAAGAGTGAAGACTGGAAACGTATGAACTAAATTCTGCTCTCAGAAACCATGTAAATATTCATAACAAATACTTTAATAATTGTGCTACTTTGGATTTATATAGTTATAAGAAAAATCAGAATCCACCATCACATTTCAATTATTGCTATGGAAAACAATGTAACTCTTATAGAAAAAATAATTCCTATAACAAGTAATATCGGTATTTTTTCCTCTAGCATTATTTTAATAAATTTAAAAGCTTCCAAGAATCAATGAATCTGAGCTTTTTTTTGTTGCTGTTTTTAAAGAAAAAGGTGAAACCTTTTTCCCAAACTATGTGGAATACATACCTGTTTTCAGTAGTCTCATTACACAACATATTTAGGTATGGAGAAGTGATAATCATCTTCATTACTGTCAAAACCAGTCCCCATTACAACAAGCTATTTTAGCTTCCCACCCCTGCCCTGGAAATGGCCTTCTTTTCAGTACCCTGGAGCAAAGCCAGCTGTATTTGCTTTCTCTGCCAGCTAGGATTTTCCTTACAAAAGGAGAATTCCCAGGAGTTTTTCTAGCTCAGTATTAAGGGAACAGATCAGGTCAAAGGAGCTGTATCAGGAGCCAAAGATTTGGATCAAAATAGTTTATATCCCATCATATTACACCAGATTTAGTCCCAGCTGCAAATTGTTTTCACAGCAGTGTTCTGCTTTTTGGTTGGATGGTTAGTTGTTTGTTTGTTTGTTTTCCCAAAAATTAGGTAGTGATGAATTTTCCATTTCAATAATGGCTTAAGGTTTCAGAATGAGTTTCTAGATGAAACAGTCTTTTTTACATGTCAGAAAGAAATAAAACACTACGCTGCAGGTTCCAGGTTCTGTTCTACCAAAACTTCAATGAGAATTCTTTAAGAAAATTGTGCTGGTTTCTCAGAGCCCCATCCAGCCTGATCTTGAACACTTCTAAGGATAGGGCACCTGCCACGTCTCTGGGCAACCTGGCCCAGTGCTTCACTGCTCTTACAGTAAAGAATGTCTTCCTTATATCTAGTCTAAGTCTACCCTCTTTTAGTTTAAAGCCATTACCCCTTGTCCTTTCGCAACAGGCCCTGATAAAAAGTCTGTCCCCATCTTTCCTGTAGTCCCCCATTAAGTAATGAAAGGCTGCAATAAGGTGTCCCCAGAGCCTTCTCTTCTCCAGTGTGAACAACCCCAACTCTCTCAGCCTGTCCTTACAGCAGAGGTGTTCCAGCCCTCTGATCATCTTTGTGGGCCTCCTCTGAATCTGCTCCAGCAGGTCCATGTCCTTTTTAAGTTGGTGGTTCCTGAGCTGGACGCAGAACTGCAGGTGGGGTCTCACCAGAAAGGAGTAGAGGGGGAGAATGACCTCCCTTGACCTGCTGGCCACGTTTCTTTTGATGCAGCCCAGGATGTGATTGGCTTTCTGGGCTGTGAGCACACCTTGCTGGCTCATGTCCAGCTTTTCATCCACTAGGACATTCAAGTCCTTCTCACCAGGGATGATCTCAGTCCCTTGATCCCCCAGCCTGTATTGATACTGGGGGTTGCCCCAACTCAGGGGCACTTGGCCTTGTTGAACCTTATGAAATTAGCCAGGATTCCTGGTCCTCTTTGCCCTTCAGGGCAGTTTCCTATGGGAACCTCCCCAACAGTTCTCTGGACAACTGTAATGTGATCTTCAGAAGTCCTGGATATCTTTATTTTGCTACTCACCTTCAGTTGTCTCAAATGTTCTGATCTCAAGGTCACTGCAGCCAACCATCACATCCCTGAATAGTATTACATTCATTACATTACATTCCTGAATTGGTAATACATTCATGAGTAGCAGATCCAGATCCTATTCATTTGCCATGCCACATGCAGTTGTGTTCAGTAAAAGTTACTCCAAACTTTTGTGTCCAAACAACCTGAAAATTTATGGGATTGTGTGTGCCCTCTGTGTGAATCTCCTAGCAAATATGATTAAAATCTTCCATGAGAACCATGACTAGTGATCAGGAGATTTCAAGGAGGCTTCATTAATTTTCTCTTTTTGATCAGACTGTCTATGGCAGATGTGTGAAACAACTTTCTTTTTTCTCGTGTCCTCTGCTCTGATCCTGACTCATAAGTTCTCAAAGGCCTTATGGCCTGTTCCTTTGCAGGACTCCATATTTGTTATCCATGCACATGCTGTCCATCCATACATCTTTCACATGTGCATCTATCCTGGTATCTGTTCACCACTACACTCCATCAGCAAACTCTGGTTTTACAAACTATCCTGCCAATGACTGCATAGTTGAACAGTTGTGCACAAACTTTTAGAAAAACCTCCCATCTCATTTGCTCTGCATATGTTGACACATCTTTTACAGTTTCTTACAGGCTGTTTCATTTGTCTGAATTACCAGATTATTGTCATGTGATGTTCTGGTGCTAAATGAGAATTGAATTTTAACCTGTTTTCTGCTTGTTTTCATGTGGTTAATGATTCTCTCCTTCCAAATATATACTTCTGAAGCTAGAGTTGAAGGCATTTAGTTACGTGGATCACTTTTGTTCTCTTAAGTTATTAAACTTACTATTTTCCAGTCATATGTTACCTTTCTGTCTTGAAAGGTTTTTACAATCCTTGAGCCTGGATCACACTGACATATGAAGGAGCCATATGGTGTCACAATCTGGAAACTGGATGAAGACCACTAGATCATGTCACGTAGCTTGCATACCAGCTTACAGTCACTGGTAAAATAAAAGTGAAAAGATCCTCTAATGCTGCTCTCAGTACTTCAAGCCATACATTTTATTCTTAGTACTGCTTTACATCCCAGCTCATTTTAGCTGATAAAAGTGAAATTTGCATGGAAGAAACTTAAATTCAGTCATATTATATTTGTGTTCAGCAGTTGGTACCTTTTCTAACGTTACTGTATCTATGATATATAGATCTATCACAACATGTGCTACTGTGCTCTAAATTTTTAGACTTAAAAAAAATGATGAATGCAGACATTAGCATTCTCGTGGGCTTGGCCATCAATATTTCAGCTTAGGTAAACAGGAGCTTTGCCTAATTTATTGGTTCTCATTATACCTGACATGTAGAAGCTGAATTCCCCTCTGCTTGGGAAATTCCCCATCTGCCTGGAAAATGACCTTTTCTGCTCTGCAAATCAATCTAGCAGGGACACAGTTGGTTAATATTTTAGAAAAATTACTTCACTTGTCACCAACTAAATTGTCATGATTTTGACCCATTTTGAAATTAGTTAACATTTGCTACCTTTCCCATGTTTCATGCATAATTCATTTGGATTCTCACTATACTCGCGCTATGTTTCCCGAGTGGGGATGTTTTGTATAGTCACTCTTAAGAGCAATAGTAACACAACATTTGTCAAAGTGTCATAGTGAACAATGAAACCTCATTATATGTCACTCAGACAGCTGAATGAAAAGTGATGCTACATCTAGGCAATTTTATACCTAAATCATGAAAGGTGAAAGACGGAAAAAACAAGTTTTCATTTCTTTGATTGCATTCTGGTTTGATTTGTTCTCTGAGAGCTCTCACATAAGTCAGTGTTAATATTCTTGGTCTTGATCCTGCTCTGCTGGAGTTACTGGGAATTTCACCAGTGATTTCACTGGGAACAGAAATAAACTCCAAGTGAATGAAATTACTCATGTGTAAGAGTTTGCAGGATAAGATCCTCTAGGGCAGAGGCTGTCAATTTTGCTTGTACTGCACAGAACTGCAGATATTCTTCATGCTAGATTAAAAAAAAATAAAAGTTGAACACTGCATGCCATACCACATGCTGCAATGCCCCCCAAGTTGTCGTTACTCAGATAACAAAAGCAGACAGTATAAGCAGTTCAGTTTGACTGTTGAACTGTAAATTGGAAGTTATTATTTCTAATTTCAAAAAAGATACTGAACATTTGCATCCTGTCTTTGGGCAAATGGCTTTTTCTGTGTCTCTTTCCTTTTCACCTTGTCTATCTACATGGATATATATAACTTTTTCTTATGGATGGGATTCTTCGCTACTATGGTGATGAAGTGTTTCTATCTACCAATCCTGAAGAGAAAGAAAAATAATTTCATTCATTTATTGATTGTATCCTAAGTATTCAAATTCCATGCAGTAACACCTCTTTTCTCAAAGTTAAAGTTTTCTCACATTCCGGCAAATCCAGCTCTTCAAAGGAAAAATGAACAGAATCAAATTTTGTCATCAGCATACAACATTCAATAACAAAGCAGCCAGTATAAACTTGGCTTTCTTAAGCTGAGAGTATCCTCACCCTGGAGTGAAAGAAAAGAAGAATCAGTGTTCATTAGGTTTACCTGTTACTTTACCCAAAACCCTTCTTTCCCAGGAGCACAAGTTACATCTATGGGTGTGGGGTGAATCAAGGCTTTCCAGCAGCATGGTTTCCTCCATCTAGCAATTTCATTAGAAAAAGTTTATGCAATCAAAGACAGTAGAACCCCAAAAGTTAATCCAAGGATGGCAATATAAAAACATAAGCATAAGCTTTGCCATGTCGACATACAGCCATGCTGTCAGTCATTGTCAAAATTATAGAGCGTAGCAGCATATCACATCTTTTCCTGTCAAAATGTTCCCTCTGACAAAGGTCAGTGCCTTCATGACATAAATCTGTTATCCTATTATTGTCATAAGTATCATGAGAAGAATGGAGTGGAGTCAAATGTTTGGAACAGATAGAGTCAATGCAACTTAATTCAGGAAAGGGCCATATTTCCCTTTTCCCTTTGTCAGGCTGCCAGCCATCAGCATGAGCGTTCACTCTCACAATCTGTTTGTGTTCCAATAAGTAATAGCTTTTTACTGGCCTGGAAAATGACTATCCCATTACTAGGACAGTGCATTCATGGGATCAAGTGCCTTTTGAATAGTTAAGTACATTGTGCCCTTTAAATAGATCAGATGGCTTCAGATGAAACCTTTAAAACTATGGCCAATCTGTTGGAAAATTAAAAATATAGTAAAACCAGTGCTGAAATCAGGCATATTTATGAGCTACTCAAATATACAGCCACTTAAAATAGTTTGTTACTCAGTGGAATTTATGAGGTTTTTTTCTCCACAAGAACCAACATCTCCAATAAGTCATGTGCATTTGTAATGGAAAATAAAGGAAAATAATAATATCTGGCCTAAATTATACCAAATTGCTCACAGCAGTGTTTTTCTTCACATCTATTTGAAAAGATCCCAAACCATCATAAAAACTGTGAGGGTGACTCTCTTCCCAGTAACACCAAGGTGAACTGGGAGTAAATGCAACTGAAATCAATAAATGCACAAGTGTAAAGCTACAGTAAATACTATCAGGGCTACTGGATAAAAACACGTGTTGGTTAAAACACATATACAGAGAATCATAGAATGATTCGGGTTGGAAGGGACCTTAAAGATCATCCAGTTCCAACCTCCCTGCCATGGGCAGGGACACCTCATAGAATCATAGAATCATAGAATCATCTAGGTTGGAAGAGACCCTTGGGATCATCGAGTCCAACCATCTGCCCTAATCTACAAAGTTCTCCCCTATACCAAATCCCCCAACACCACATCTAAACGGCTCTTAAACCTCCCACTAGACCAGGTTGCTCAAAGCCCCATCCAATCTGGCCTTGAACTCCTCCAGGTATGGGGCATGCACCAGTTCTCTGGGGAATCTGTTCCAGTGCCTATAAACACATCAGGACATAAACACATCAGGAAGTGGAAATTATAGATATCAAGATTTCTGGATAGGGCTGGGCTGTTTCTTACAATCAACAAGAAGACTGGGCTAAGTGGAAAGGCCTCAGCATCTGAGGGAAATATTACAGAGGGCAATGAGAGTGAGGAACACGCATGCTTGCCGCCTCCCAAATCTGATTCAAAAATTCTATTCCCATGTACCGTGTGACTTCCGAATTTATTTTGACATTGTCATTATAATGTTGTAGTTGTGCTAATGTTAAACTCAAGGAAATGGGGGTGGACAGGGACCTGGAGTTTACACTCCAAGGTAAATTGCAGAGTAAACTCTAGTGGGGAGTTTGAAGGATCTGATTATTCAGTCACAAAATGCAGAACTGCAGTGTTGGAGGATTGATTGGACTATTTTTCATCTCTTACTGGTTAACTCTGTGATCTACACTAAATTACTTTTTTTTTTTTCTGCTGAAAATCAAACAAAAGCTTTTCAGATTTCATATATAAAACACCTGCTGATCCCTCTTTCTGACTTTAGAATCTGAAAATGGAAAAATACAGAAACTGAAAAACAAAAAAAAAAATTCAACCAGCCTTACAAAACATGGTCAACCTCATCTTTACTCCCTAGATAAATGAATTTAGAGCTTCATTCCCATCCACATTTGTTTAAAATACCACAGTCCCGGTCTGGTCTCCTCCTGCAGTTACTAGAACTGGAGA
The DNA here is from genome assembly GCA_002844005.1 of Limosa lapponica baueri. Taxonomy (NCBI): domain Eukaryota; kingdom Metazoa; phylum Chordata; class Aves; order Charadriiformes; family Scolopacidae; genus Limosa; species Limosa lapponica. The sequence goes on from KZ506522.1 coordinate 154,297, forward strand.
AGCTTTCCTGGTGAAGGTCACATCAATCTGCAGATTTCAGAAAACCTAATGCCTGTACTTTCCCCACAGCTTCCTTCCTCAAAATATTTTATGGGTTCCAGCTGTAGCTCTAATGTCTACTTTGCTCGTGTTTCCTTTATATAGTGTTTCTCCGTGGTATAGCTGGCAGAACTCAATGCCTTAATACATTTGCAAAGAATCTGTAAGTGGGAAGCAGGCATTACAAGCCTGTTTGGGAAGGCATAGGATGTTATCAGAGAAGCATGAAGATGCTGTAAAGGTATTTCTAAATTATGTAGTTAAATTAAAGCATAATGAGGTGCAAAAAGGATAAAAAGAACTTGGATCTGAAAAAAAGAGATCTATCTCTGTGCGCACCAAATTTGAGGAGAAGATCTAAATTGAACTTTACGGTTGGTTGTTGGTTGAGTTACCAGGAAAAATATATCCTAAAGGGTTCTTAAAACGGGTGCTGTAACTTAGGTGCTTATTCTGTAACAACTAGGGTGGGAAGTACAATTGCTTTGGAATACAAGTTGCATTTATGAACTCATTCTCAGTCTTTTAGGACATATCTGTGTAAGGAAATGGAAGGTAAATCAGTTGTAATTCAGCTTCTTACTTCTAGGCTTCTTCATCCATCCCAGAACAATTAGTGGTGCCTGTCTGAGCCATCGAAAACAACCCCCAAAGCCTGTCCTTGTAATACTTCATTTTGTCATTCTATCACAAAAACACAGAGGCCAAGGTATTTGAGTGAGAAGTTCTCTGATCAGAACTGAAAGAATTTGTCAGAGAGCAGAAACAGGACTTAAAGCCACTAATTTTTGCTTTTCTGTGAAGTTAGACATGAGGCCTCTTTCCTATCTTTTTGGTGACCACTTCTGGTTTCAGAGATATCTTGTAACAATGAGTTTTAGAAGCTCAATGAGAATCTTATGAAGTAAGTATTTCTTTACAAGTTCTACATTTTCTTCCTTCAACTCTATTCAGTTTTCCCCTTGCTCTTATATCATTACTAAAACCTGAGCAGTAATGCCTACAATTCACTCTTGGAGTTCTATGGCTTTATTTTTTACTGTTTGTCTTAAAAATGCATGAAGAACAATAAGATAATATAATTAGTTTTAATACTTTTACCTTAAATTATTAGTAATTCTTATTTTAGCTTCTAAGAATCTGAATTTTTTAGTTTCATTAGTCTCAGGCCTTCATTAAATATGAAAAGAAAATAATGATAGCCCTCAGGAATGAAGGAAAAAGCTGTGGAACTAAAAAACTCTTCCAGAAATCTGGGGAGAAGGTTCAGCTATTGTTTTGAAATTAGTTGTCCTGTAGCTCCTATCATAAAAGATAAAACCAGAAAGCATTTCAATCATTATTAATTTCCTCTATCATTTCTGATGCAATATGTAGGCAGGTTTCATATGCTGATCAGACCTGGGACAAGAAAATTAGTATTAGCAGCAAATATGTTTAAATGCTCATCTACAGCTGGGGTTAAGCAAAGACTGGAGAGGGGACGAGGATGTGTATCTTCATGTATTGCTGACAGCCAAAGTTCACACCAGAATGGCTACCTTCATGTGTGTCACAGTCATGGTGTTGATTACAGTATTTATTTATATATATATAAAAATAATAATTATTTTTCTTTTTCTTAGGAAGTTGGCTGCATTTTCACTGGATTTGTTCAGACATCCTGCTGGTTTTATTAAGGTAAGACTACTAGATGTGGACTATGTATATTTAAAAGCACCTGTCATCAACTTTGATGTATAAAAACAATTAAGTATTTATTGTTTACAGATGGTGTTGGAGATTTTGTTGTGTGGGAGAGGCAGGTTGTGTCAGAGGATAAAGTGTTGTCGAATGGAGTGAATAAAGCTATTAAGTTTATGCTTTAATGTGGTCCAATTAAGTGAGATGTTTTTGCATGTCTGAGTCACTGTTACGTGCTCCACCTGCATTGCCCCTGCACCAAGCATTAGGGTGTCTGGACTGTTTGTAGCCACTGAGTAAGACAGCGGGAAGGCAGGCTTTCCATATCCACCACCCACTTGTGTTTCAATAGCTGCTTCATTCCTATTGTCTTCACCAGGATTGTTGGTACTCAGCACAGTTAGGCCATGTAGGTATAAAAAGCTGCTCATCTGGTGATTTGAATGGTTTAAAAAAGAAAAAAAAAAGATGGAAAAGTTTTTATTTTTTTTCTTTCTTCCCTTAAAAACAACACCTCTACCTTCTCCCCTAATACCCCTGATATAGTTATAACTTAGAGTGCTGGAATTGCATATGGATTTGTCCTAGGTTCCTTTGGAAATCATCACTCTCAACTTCTGCTAGTTTTGCCATCTCAAGTATGGGCAAATCTTTGTAATGGTTTGGCGGCTTGGCACTGGAGTCCGACATGTGCTACCCTGGGCAATCCACCCAACTTTTCTGACAGACACCATTGCTATAATACTCATGTCACTTAACTTAAAAGACTTATGGATTCTATCTGTGATATTTTCACTGGTGGCCGCGTTAAAGATGGCATTAGACATATATATCTAGCCATGAAAGGAGATAAATGGTGAAAATTTTCAACCTTTCTCATTGAAATACAGAAGCCTAAATTCAAAGCTGAATGCCTGGTTGTAATTAGCAGCATGGGGTTTAATCTCAAGGGGTTTTACAGTTCATTCACACTAATGAAATGGCTGGGCCAAGAAAGTTGCATGTTATTAGAAATCAACAGAATATTTTTCAGTGAAACAGGAGAGGTTTCCACTCTCTACCACACAGTCCTGCATGAAGGTTGTGAGAATGGGACTATAATAACTTGCTTACTTGTTAGTTTGTTTTGTTTTG
>KZ506522.1:172505-189977 GCA_002844005.1 Limosa lapponica baueri
GTTTGTGGGAACAGCTCTTTTTCCTTTGTTTTTTTTGGAGAATGCCAACATCTCATGAGCCTCTTTTTAGACATCTATAAGTTTTGGTTAGCAGCGTTGTGGAGGCTAAGTATACAGGTATCAAAACACCAGCTATATGACCCACAGAAATTATTTTCAGCATTGGGGGGTGAATAATTCAGCAAGTATATGCAGACAACTGCTCAGTAATCCTAACAGACAGAAAGGAAATAAGACTGTGGACACAGAGCTTCATCTGATCAGTGTTACACATGGAGTGATGTAAGGTGCTTGGAACTGAAATAATATTTGCAGCTGTCTGTCAAAACCTTCCACCAGATAGTCAAACCCTTAAAATTTGCTTTTTTTTTATGCACGTTCACAAATACTCTTCCCTTTGAGTGACATCCCTGTTCCAGTCATTAATGAGGAGTCAAAGTCACACTGTAGCCACAAAAATGAATATGGGAAACAAGGCTACCAATAGCCTCAAAAATTAATATGGGAAGTCAGGCTTCCTAATGATGGGAGAAGGACCCACATTTAATTCTGTCATATCACTAACATTAACTATAACCTGTGCCAGAGGCCTAGGAGACAAAAATATCTCAAACTGCCAGTTATCCTTATAACTGGCCTTACCTGTCACCTACGAAATCCTAAATCGATTCCCAGAATGTAAGAGGTATAGAAAAACGATCACTTTGCAACAGACCTGCTTCTTTTACTTCTCTATATATTCAATGTTGGCTCTGGCCAAAGCTGTAACACAGGGGAAGGCAGATCTCTGACCCAAAGCGCTGTACAGCCCTCTCCTGCTGCACCCCCTCTGCAGCATGGTCAACAGCTGTAGCATTATTGACAGAGTGTAATCCCACTAAACACATGGGAAGAGCATGCTGTATAGCACACACAGTGCAGACAAAATGGGAAGGGCTCAAGAAGTCAAAGCCACCAACTGGACTGTGTTTAAATCTCATCTTCGTGTTTGCAGATCTGACGCTATGGGAGTGCAGTACGAAGTTGTGCTATGGATGTGGACCTCATTTCTGCAAAATTTATGAGACAGGATTACAGGAGCATCAGCTGTGTTCTATTCTGTGTTTTGCCTTCTCAAAGTACCTTCTAGAGGGGGAATTATCTGCATCTCTGCATTGGTATGGATTAAGTGGGAGCCAGGCTCAGTCTTCCTTGTGCAGTGTGGTGTTATCTCAAAGTAACAGTAGAATCAGAATTGCTTTGATTGGAAGAGACCTTTAAGACCATCAAGTCCAACCATTTACCTAGCACTGCCAAGTTCACTACTAAACTGTGTATTTCAGCGCTACATCTATGCGTCTTTTAAGTATCTCCAGGGAAAGTGACTCCACTGCTTCTCTGGGCAGCTTGTTCCAATGCTTGATAACGCTTTCAGTTAAGAAATTTTTCCTAATATCCATCCTAAACCTATCCTGGTGCAACCTGAGAATGTTTCCTCTTGTCCTATTACCTGTTACTTGGAAGAAGAGACCGGCCACCACCTTGCTACACCCTCCTTTCAGGTAGTTGGAGAGAGAAATAAGGTCTCCCTTCAGCCTCCTTTTCTCCAGGCTAAACAATCCTTGTTCCCTCAGACGTTCCTAATAAGACTTCTCCAGACCCCTCATCAGCTTCATTGCTCTTCTCTGGACATGCTCCAACACCTCAATGTCTTTCTTGTAGTGAGGGGCCCAAAACTGGACACAACACTCGAGGGGCAACCTCACAGGTGCCAAGTACAGAGGTACAACAGCTTTTGGGGTTATATGCTGGAAACGTTAAACTTTAGTGCTCAGTGCAGATTATGTGCTTTCTGGTGCTCTGGCTCTGACCCAGTCTGGCACATGACCCAGCCCACACCTAGAGACACAGACAGGAAAACTCCTTGTCTTTTGAGACAGCTTCCCTGAGAGTAGCTGTATCGCTGCTCTGCCTCGGAGGTAAATATAAAGTTAACCGGATATATATTGTTAAGTCCTAACCTCACACTATAGATCTTGTACAAGTGACATATGGAGAACATTTCTGATCTATCTGCATTATACTGCAAAGAAATATTTGTGGTGCTTTGCCCTTTGCTCAACTGGAATGACCTTCGTTTGGATAACATTACAGCCATTGTGGGAGAAGAGTCTAGAGACAGGTTAGCCTTTAGAAAATATTTTATAAACCTTTGTCTGGGTGCTGTACGAAGTATCCTTGGAGTTTTGGCATGTCCCCGTCGTTTTTACTTATATCATCCTGTCTTTCACTTCCATTCTAAGTGCAGCCACAGGTTTATCATGGCAAATTAAAGAGCAGGACAAGGAAAAAATGCCCCAAAATCATGGAAATCACATCCAGATATACAGAAAAGCAGTGGAATTTTACATACATCTTAATTTTTTATTTTTTTTCTTTCCAAAATGGATCCTTATTCATGTGGGTTGGTTTGGTAGGGATAGACTGTATGACGTAATAGTTGACGTAATAGTTTTCTTTTAGCTCAGCCTGTAAAAATGTGATGTTTGTGTAGATTTCTTAGACATTTTCCTTCCTTTGGCACTTGATGCCACCTGCGTTTATTGCTAGCCATGAGGTGTTCAGATCTCTCAGATTTACTTCCCCAAACAGTCTTGATGATGTTTATCTTTCTTTTAATATGATTACCATATTACCAATCTGCACTTTTTATTGTTAGCTGATTTTTTTTTTTTCTTCTTGGTTATATAGGAAATTGAGTTATCTAGGTAGATAATGCAGTAGCTATTTGTACATTTTTGTATTTTATATAGCAGGTGTTTTACCTACTCATCCTCAGACAGCTTTATGCATTTATAGATTGGAGGGAGGGGGCTGATCTCTGATAACACTACTGGCCTTTGCTTTTGCTGTTCGGTCTTGTCTCATGACTTACACATGAGCTACTCATTCACCTACACTCTCACAGATCAGAATAAAAATTCCAAAATATTAAAATGTCACTGGAGAAAGAACAGGGAAACCTGTCAGGTACTCTAGGACACTGATGACAACTATGACTTACAACCTCTGGTGCTCTGACACAATGGTTTAAAATAAAGATGGATCTTATGTTGCTATAAATTCAGTAGACTTTTTTTCTTCCAAGACCTTGTGTAAGGATACTTAGGCAAAATAGCTATAAAAACAATGCAACTGAGAAAGGAGAATGTTTTCAATTTGTTTTGCATTCACTCTATGCAGGTGAATAACGTACAGAACGATGGATTTTTGGTTGGACTTCCTCTGAGTGGCTTTTTCTTACACAAATTTATGATGTCCAAAGACAACACTGGCTAATGCTGTCTTCTAGGGTAGGCGTAAGCATATATGTGTCATCACCTCCCGCTGAGGAATTCACCTGAGCACTCTTTCCAAGTTACACTTTCAGCAGGGCACAATTATTGGCAAATACTAACAGACTCCTTCCTTTACGCTTTGTTTGTTGCCCCATCCATCTAATCTTACGGCCAGACATGGAAAAGAAATTACCTTCTTCAATGCAAAGATCTCTCCTTTCTTTAACTTTCTGTGACAATGACAGTGTCCTATCCTAAACTTGTCTTCAGGGAACATGTTTATAGTTTGGTTTCTTTGCATGCTATTCCCTTTCCAGACGATTTCAAGCAAATTTAATATCTAGGTTTTAGAATCAGCTTGTCTCTTGAGCTTGGTCCTTATAGTTTAGGAGGTGGGAAACAAATAGAGAGACAATCAAAGCTCATGGTTTTGTATTACTGTGTAGTGTGTTTCCATGAAATATGAAGCACTTTGTTTTTAGCATAAGCAAGAGCCTATTTTTGCTATCTCCCACCACTGATTTCCAACGTCTCCAGCATAACTGCATATGCATAATCTCTAGCATAATGGTCTCCAGCATTGGTTATTCTGTCCCTCAGTGTCTTCAAATTAAATGTGGATTTCATTTCACCTAGTCTCAGGATCAGGATTCAGCAGTGTATATACAGATTTCTTGTACGATTTGAGATATCCTGATGTAACTGAGACATCCTTATGGGCATAGCAGATATAACACAGGAGGTTTGTATCCCATTGGAGCACTAGCTGAATGACAAGTTCACATAAGTCACATAGAGCTATATAAATTCTGGTGTCTGAATATGGAACTGAACCCCACCCTGAAAGTCACATGAGGTCAATCACACCCTTAGAAAAACTACAACTCCCCTCCCCCTTACTTTAACCTCATAACTAACCTGTAATACTAAAAGGGATTCATAAGGTGATGCAGATATATTCACATTTCTGGTATGAAGTTTGACACCCTTTACCATAATTTAATATTATTTTCATGAGTATGGTTTTTGCACACTCCTTACACACTTAAAAAAAAAATTAAGCATGGACTTTCAGGTAAAGAACAAGGTAAATTTTGGTGTAAACCTCACCACAAGTGATAAATAGTTTTTCCTAGGTATAATTGTCTGTGTTTAGTTGACTCACAGACCGTTTGTAGCAGCACCATCTAGGGGTTACAGCTAATAACAGTGCTGAGATGCAGGGAAATTTCCAAAAACATTTTTCTGTCTCACTGGCACAGCTACATAGTTGCATAAGATTCATTTGGAATTTTAATATTTCTTTGTTCAGTGAGCTTCAGTGACTCATTCTTTTTTTTTTTTTTCTGAAATACAGAGACGTGAGAAAAAAAGAAAGAGGTTTTGACTTGATTTCTAAATGAAATGTCTCAGTGAAAAGCTAGCTCCACTGAAAGCAATGTGAAAGCTTCCATTGATGTCTATGAGCTGAAATTTCACTTGATTACTTTTCCTATTTAAACACATTCCTCCTTTAATGAAATACATTTACATCTATAACATCTGAGACAGACAATTCTAAGGCTTAATCTTTCTGTAGCATCTTTAAACTTGAGTTGAAGAGTTGAAAGCAAATCAGAAATAATAACCAGACATTTATGCTTTTCGCTCAAGAGACTGTGCAGAAATGCATTGCTCTGTTTTGTCTGTTTCCCTTCCCTTTCCAATACATAAAACTTTTCATCCATCAGTAGCTACTGCCTCAAAGCCCAAAAAACTCCATAAATCCTGGATTATCTCTGTAGTCTCTAATAAGAAAGAAAATATTTGAGGCCTGACCTCATCCTCCTTAAATTTCCTAGTGAAAGCACAAGTAACTAATCATATCGGTAGAATTAATGTGATGGAATTAATAGCATCAGAAGAATTATAAGCAGATATTAGGGTCCAGCTTCAACGATCATCTGCAACAATCATCTGCTACTTTGGTTTTTCCCTCCTACCTATTCCTTTTTAAAGGTTTTCGGTACAGGAATACTCATGATAGTGTGCTCATTATTGACAATTACTAAGGCTTTAATGGATTTTTAGAATAAATTAACAAATAACATAGAAAGCTACGATACTGCAAACAGCCAAGACACTGTGAAGAAAATGCATGCTTGCTTTAATATTATTATTAACTTCAATTGGATTAAACCAGGAATGGAGATAGGACTTACCCCACTTTTTTTTTTTTTCTTCTTTTTTTTTTTTTTTTTTTTTTTTTTTTAAAAACATGAACTGGGAAATAGAAAGAATAGCAGGTCAGTGAGGGGGAAGGAAAGGGGACTGAGGGGCTTATTGAGATGTTTGAGCTTGCTGTTTAGCAGGTATGCTTCCAGATTTCATCCTGGACTGCCAGAAGCTCATTCCCAGACAGCACACACCAGGAGCTGGCACAGCATCACCACTCTGTGTTTGACATGGTGACTGGGAGACTTCTTTGGCATGGGACTTGGATGAGGATTGCCCAGTTTAGCAGTTTGCATGAGGATTAAATTTCTGCCCAGATGCTTTATCTGAAAATATCTGCCTAGTTAGGAATCCTAATGCAAACATTTGCATTATACCTTTCCTTGCTGGTCCATCACAGTGACATTTTATCTTGAAGCTAAAGTGCAGCTGATGAAGGGAAGAAGAACTTCTGATTATGAGCTTCCCAACTGATTTTATTTTGGTTCAAACCAGACTTCCCTTTTGATCAGGTGGAATGTTTATAGTGTCATAAATTGATGTGCTGTTAAGTTCATAGTGTCTCTCTTGGAAAACTAGACATGCTACTCAACTATTAGGCAGCTAAATTGCAAATAAGGGATGTGGCTTCTCCAGGATCTGCATCAAGTTGCTTTGGGGAGACTGACGCTTGTAGGGTGGGATTTGGAGGACTGCTATGGTCTGAAGTGGGATGATCTGAATAAACCCAACTATGCCTTGGAAAAACAGGTCTGAAAATGCTTGAGTGTGCCATGCTGTCCCAAAGCTGCTGAGTACAAAGACTCCCCCTGCCATCAGATCTGTCTTCCTATCAATTCCCATCGCCGCAGTTTACTTTTAGTATTGTGAGTCCCAAGCTTGTGGAGATGACTGTCCGTGTTGTGGGAGCTGAATTTCCTCCCGCTGCACTTGGAGTGGGGATGATCCTCTCGTTTTTACCCTGGGGTGATGGAGACAGTCACAGCTGTTTGCATCCTGCGCATAATCAAATAAAGCAAGTAAACATCTTTTATTTGGTGACAGGTTATAGGGCCTGGGGCTTCTTTGGGTTCAATGTATTCTCATTCCATTTGTGAGAGTTTTGCCTTGGTCACTTGCTCTTCATTTTGATTCATAAATACCACAGTGACTCCTTTCAATGCAAATACACTTCTGTTGTGTTTGATATTTTTGCTGCCTGAAACCTGCACAGCTGCACTTGAATATAAGAATAAAGATGTCACCAATCAGGTTATTATTTTCCTTTATTTACTGCTTACCCAACTGTAATTTTTTCATGCGTTTCACTGTGTATGTCTATACATACTTATGAGTTATTACATAAATCACCTGATAATTTTGCTATTACTAATTGGTCGATAAGCTTGTGGGAAAGCTGTGTGATTTCTTTTAAATTCTTGTTTTTCTCAGGGAAATTGAGAAAACTTGAAATTCTTTTTCCTCCAGCATTATACTAATACACAGTTGTCTGTGAAAGCACACCCACCAGGGCAAAAAATAATAGCATGAATACATTTCATATGGTGAATGAATGTTTATGGAAACACTTTCACAATATTTGCTTATTTCTTCAGAAGCACTGTCATTTATGGATAATAAAAATTATTAGTAGAAAATATGAAGAAAAGTACAGCCACAGAAAGCACTATTATTTTGTGTGGTTTAGCTTCTTAACAGCTTGGCTTTACCTTTGTACCTGCTTCCTGATTATTATTATTTTATCAATGGTGATAAAAGTGAAGGAGAAGAAACAGTTGTTTAACTGAACTCATGCTTTTACTGAACACATTTCTATTAATTTCACCATACAAGTGAAGGTATTTTTAACATTACAATGCACTTAAATACCTATTGCTCTGCACAGCCTACTTAGGCAGAATTTCATTGTCTAAATTCAACCCAGACTTCCTTCCTGATTGTGTTAGAGACAATATTTTCCAGATCACTTTAATGAAGTCTGAATTTGGCTCTATGTACACATTCCACTGCATGCATCCATTTTAATCTATCAGTTTATCTTCTCACACCCACCTAGCTAACATTTTGTTATAGAAAAGTCTGGTTTTGAATAGAAGTTGCTTGGCTTCAATACAATGGGAGCATCCATGGACTCCTTCAAGGGCTGCATGTCACAGCCTTGCCTGTGACTGCTGTTTTATATCACCTGCAGGTCAGTGTTTACATGATTTAATGGACATACCAGTGTTGTAGGGCTTCTCAGAAGGTAGGCAACTATAAGAGGATGCCAAGCCTGCTGAGTTGTTGTGGTGGTTTGTGCCTGACCCTCCTTCTAGAAAAAAACAAATCACATGCTCATTTGAAAAAGAATTCAAGGAGAGTCCTAATGTCCTCTGCACCAGCCTTAAAACGTGGTAAAAGAAGTCAGCATCAGCACTCAGGTGTCACTCAGGGGTGTAAAATTACATATATATTTACATACTAGGCTGAACAGGGATCTTCTATTGATACAAATGGAAAGGGAAGGAATGAAAGGGTTTTCCTCTTTAAAACATCCAAAATCAAAGGTGTTTGCCACAGTAAAGCCATCATAAAACCTCAGTGGCAGGTTACAAAGAATTCAAAATATGAATTTGGCGTGTCTTGCTGGAAACAAGGATACAGCTTCTCCTTACTACCTCAGAAAGGAAGAGCAATGCCTTCCAAAGAAACAGAAAACAAAACCTGGTGGGGGGAGAAGGCTGACATAGCTGAGTGGTAAATACAGATATAAGCGATGCTTGAATAATTTATATGTTCCGTGTGAAAGAGAATTTCCATCTTAGCCATACAAATTCTCCTTGATCTGCTTTGCTACACATTTACATATCAGATCTGAAGGTCATTGAAGAGTTACAGGGCAGAACCTTTCCATTGTGTTAATCACTTACAACTCTAATTTCACACTACATCAGTCCTTTTTACTTGGACTCACAGAGCCCACTACAATCTCCCTCTAAAAATCTTACAGCCAAAACCACTTGCTTATTGTGCATTCAAAACACAGAGTATCTGTGATATTCTAGATAGAGGAGGGAAACATAAACAACTATGGAAAAACATTTTTTTGGGTAAACTGGAAGTGGTTTATCTTCTGCTGCCTTTCAGGAAGCCCCAAGGCATCTCTGAGTGTTTTTTAGCTGTCAGTAATTTTGACCCTGAAGGTATATGGAAATTAGGAGATTACCCATCATTTCAGCAGTGAAGTGGGGAACAGTCTTTTTCTCAGAATAGTAAGGGTACAAAAAAAACCTAGCAGCTATAAGCATTTGTTTTTGAGATTGAGCTGCATCAGGTTAGGAAGACTTAGATTAGATTGACTCAGTATGCAGTGTTTCAGTGTCCAAAATTCACCCTTCTGTATCTTTACAAGGGGTCTCATTACAACCTCCCAGCTCGGTGCCTGTATAATCTGTTAGTATTCAGTCTTCAGAGTAAGTTCCAGCGTATAGCAGCTCCTATTCGATTGATATAAACATGTATGAATTAGATGTCATCTATAATAAGATGTATATCACTACATCTAATTATAGATCATTGCATCTGAAGGAAAGAAAAGATTTAATATTAGATCATTACTTTTCCTGACAGAAAAAAAGTATTTCTCAGTTTCTTATTATCCTGCTTTAAAGATTATCAAATAATATGTATTTTCTTTTGGATTTTTCCATGTTCTAGTTTTTTTTTCACATTCAGTACTTTTTCCTTCTTTTACATATTCTATTTGACGTCTTAAATATCTTCTCCATGGTACCCTATGGCACTCTGACCCCTTCATAACTTTATACATTCTTAAATACTTCTGTAATTTTCTTTTCAATTCAGCAAAATGCAGAAATACAAGCTAAAATCCATCCCTAAGCTGCAATGAAATTTTAAAACTGCTTTTAAGTGCACTGCTGATTCAAGTTCTTAACCTTATTAGGAGGAAACATTAGAGGAAAAGCCTTTATCCTTTGGATGAAGCTATACATAATTGGGACTTTTCACAAATAAATATTGTTAGTCCTCTCATATTTTCAGTTTCTTCTCTCTAAGCTTCTTACTAGGCATTAATTTCTGCCAGGCTATATGATACCCTGGAAATCAATGTAATATTTCAGGTAGGCTTCACCAGAATATTCTGTGTAGTTGTTAACCATTTTTTTTTTATTAGATTTCAAATTTAGAAATAAAAACTCATGGTGATTTACACTTCTTTGTAATTAGATGTAATAAATGGAATTTCTTCCATAATGCACTGTGGCTTTGCTTTGAAGGAAGACCAGTATTTTACACCAGTGCTTTCCAGTATTTATCAATTTTCCTACGCTTCCTCATGAGTCTTTCTAATGAAACTTCTCATCATGATCTCTCTATTGCCATCACTGCAATGCCCATCTCTTTCTATAGGTCAAGGACTTTTGCATGAGTTTCTTACTTTCCTTCTGTTTCTCTAACTGCAATTTACCTGGTGGCTCATTTCAAAGTGACCATGTGAAAGGGGGTGATTGTCTAAAGGAGGTAGAGCACAAACCAAAAAGAATCAAGGAATTTACCCCAGCAAATTTGACTTTCCAGAGGAGTGAGTTCTCACATCACAAACAGATCTCCTGTCATATCGTTCCAAACCTGATTTTTGAGTGCTTCTGATTATCTATTTCCCTGGGCTCAGGTGGAAGCTCTCTGGGTCATCACTGAAAGATGAAATTGCATAAAGAGAATGGGCTAAATCTTTATTTATGTAGTAAACATATGAAATATGCAGCTCAGGAGTAAACTCGGGTTTTAATAGCTGTCTAATATGTACTTTTTACAAATAATACCTTCATGTCGACAGCTGGAATTTCCTGTGTTTGAGGACAATCATCCTCCCTCTCATGGGGAATGACTAATTAAAAGAGTCTCTTCAATCATTCCTCATCATCCAAAGACTCTCTAGTGCTGAGGGACATCTGCACAGGGCCAGGTATGCTTCTTTTAGCACAGCAACAGTAACCAAAAAAAAAAAAAAAAAAAAAAAAAAAAGAAAAGGACCAGAATCCAACTTATTATCTAGAAGTGTCTCTGAGATGTGATCATTGCCCTGATTTTGAATATTCCACATTTCTGCACATCTAGCACTTTGTTATCATTACTTAAAAAGACGTATAACGATGGCCAAATTCAAATTTGGATTCAGGTTTTGATCAGCTAGTCCTGAAGATTTGAAGTGATGGTTGAAACATCTGTTTTATATTTCATGCTTATTGTGCAGATCAGTTGATTTATTGAAATAGCATCAACTGGTGAAATGTATTGGCTTCACTCTTTGTTCCAATATTCTTTTGCCTTTACTTCTGTTTTTAATACTGGTTTTGTAGACTATTTCTCATTTTCATGGTAGTAGTGAATTATTGAAATACATAAAAACCTTGCAAAATATTTTTAGATTGAGTTTATAACCCTTGATCTAGTATTCTAAACTTTCTAGAAGAAGGAAGCACAAGTAGAGGGAATAGAGGGTTCATAGAAATAGAAATCAAAGCATTGAACAGTAAAGCAAGAACTCCTTGGCTGAATAGAGAGTAGAGTTGTGGGGAAATTAGGAGACAGCTGACAGACAAGGAAAGCTGAACACTGTAAAGGCCATCTATGCAGCTTAATAATGCATAGTTTTTCAAAGCTAAGATATCCAGTCTGAGGTGAAATTTGGATGATTTTACCCTAGAAGCAACAAAAATATTTTTCTGCTCTGATTCAGAGTTTCTAATAGAATTTCACAATAATAAAGGATTGTCTTACATTTGAATTGCAAAATTTCCAAAGTGAGGGATGCTTGGATGTTAGTCACAGCTGAGAGCATGATGACTAGAGAACCTATCACAGCAAGTGACGGCCAACATCAGTAAATACAACTCAATATACCAAGGGAAACTGAAGGATTGAAAAAATAGAAGGAGGGGCTGAGGGAGCTGATTTATTCAGCTGTGAGGGGAGAATGACAAGGAGGAGACTTGTCTTCAGATACTCAACAGAGAACTATAGAGAAGACAAAGCAAGGCTCTTCTCAGAAGTGCACAGTAAAGGGCAAGAGGCTGTGAAAACAAGCTGCAAAAAGGAAAATTCTGGTTAAATATAAGGAGAAAGGGAAAAATCACAATAAGAATGACTGAGCACATGAACGGGAGCACAGAGAAGTTGTGCAATCTTCAGCATTGCTGGTTTTCAAAATTCAACTGTATGAGGCCCCAGGCAAAGTGTTTTAACGCATAAGATGGCACTTTTTTCAGTGGGAAGTTGGACTGGACAATCTCCAGAGGTCTCTTGCAATCTGTTGTTTTATGTGCACATGAAGGGGTCTGTATTGACAACATAATCATGTACATGGTTATTTGATGGTGCTAATTTTGAATGCCAACACCATCTAGTTTTCTCTTCCAGATGTTACAGATGTAGCCTATAATTCTGCCAGCCTATGAAAATCATTAATAATGCAGATAATTTAAGATGAGGTACAGTTTTTCAAAAGTCATTCATATGTATTCTTATTAAAAAGCAATTATGTGCTTGGTGTAAATAATGTATTTAGTCTACTATATAACAACCCATCTCTCCAGCCCACAACACCCGTATAGAAAGAGTAAGTGATTTCAATTTAATAGAACTCTTCACTCACATTGTAGGAATGCTATTGATTGCCAAAAATTCAGGTGTATTTTAAACTCTCTAAAATAGATTAAAATTGCAGCTCCATTGGCCAAATGTTGAGAGTACTTTTTACTTGGATTTAAACAACAGGGCCTGGGATCGTTAAGTTGCTTTGTTTTGCTATAATCAGTTTCTATTCTGTAGTACTGTTCTTACTAAGCTACCTTGCTCACAGATTAATAGATGTTGATGTTGTTGAGCATTTGCCCATAGTCTACAAGCATAATCAGAAAATAGAAATCATTTCAATCAGAATAGAAGCAATTTTGATTCCCCAAAAGCTTCTAAATCATCTATAACTGAAATTTTTGCTTTCAGGATCATTGCTTTTCCCCATTACATGCACTGAAATTAATGTTTGCTGAAAGCAAATAAGAATAAAATTAAATATTTTCTGATACAAATGATAATTGGGCACTTGTCTGATAAGATGGTTTTATTTAAACAAAATGTACTCATGCAACACTGCATTTCCGATTCTACAATCCTGTAATCTTCTGGCTGCTTCGCTTTTCCAAGTCATCATAATTAAAGGCAGGTGTTCAATTTAGCCACCAGAAGGGATGAGTTAATGGTGTAATTATTAGTTGTAAAAGATTTTTAATTAGAATTATAAAGTATTTAGTTGTGTAAAATGCAGGTAGATGCTCATCAGATTATTTTTTTTTAAGTGCGTAGGCACCTATCTCCAGTAAAATGATAAGGACTTCAGCTCTTAAGTATTTTCAAAATGTCATCAGGAGCTTATTTATGTCTCAGGGCACTAATTAAAAGTGTTCCTTTGTGTAAAATTCAGATGTAAATTGTTATCCAAGCTTTCTGGTAACAACTATGTATTACTAATAGAAGTTTAACATCTTCCTTGGTTACTAATGGAGTGGAAAGCATTACACTTGTTGTCGCATTTTATCCTGATTTTCTTTTTCAAAATAGAGAACAAAAAAATTTATCAAATAATTCTGACTTATCTACCTTGTTATTAACAATTTTATCCATTTAGTAAAAAGTGGATTTTATTTTTCGTTGGTATATACTGAACACATTCTTGTAAACCACAGAATTTATTTATTCCTTTAGCTTACACTACCAGGTTCGGCACCTCATGAAGAATTGCCAGCTGCTTCATTCTTTAGGTTTTATGAATTGGTCCCAATTTTGCAGGAAGTGTATTGTGCTGTTTTGCAGAAATCAAATTTTTATGGCTTTTTGATTGGGTTTTTTTTGTTGAAAACAGCAAAATTGTCAACACATAGGAAAAAAAAGTGCCTTATAACAATACGTATATAATGAGGACCTCTAAATAAGTCATTAATGCTCACGAAAGAGAATTTGGAGTTGCTATAGGTATTTCTTTGAAAGACAAAGTTCCGAATATGGTATGGTCAGAAGACAAATAGAATATTGAGCTACAGTTAGAAAAGGGGTAAAGAACCAAAGAACATCTCTATTTCATTGGATGGTTCCTTAGATGAATTTTAAATGGCACATGTACTAGTCATACCACCACAACAAAAATTAGAAGAAATAGAAGAGTACTGAGAATAATTGTAGAATCATAGAATCATAGAATGGTTTGGGTTGGAAGGGACCCTAGAGATCATTGAGTTTCAACCCCCATGCCATGGGCAGGGACACTTCTCACAAGACCAGGTCGCTCAAAAACCCATCCAGCCTGGCCTTGAACACCTCCAGGGATGGGGCAATAATGACATGGGGGATAAGAGGAATGGAATATTTTGCATGAAGGAAATTGATAAGGATTATTCACTTTGAAAAAGAGATGACTGAAAGGTGTTTGGTAGGACCATAAATGAGGTCCACAAAACTGAGGAAACATTTATCACTTCTCAGGATCAGTAGGATTTGCCTTTCACCCTTAAAATTATGAGTAGATAAATTCCATTGGTTGATAATAAAACTTGCAGTTCCCAAGAAGTATTTAAACTGTTGACCCTTGGAATGAAGAATGAATTATTATTATTTCTTTTTTGCTCAGAAAATTATAATTTCTTAGGCTTCAGCTCTCAGTCGTGATTGGAAAGAAACTATTGGACTAGGTGGACCTTTGATTTGGCCTATTGACGTGTAGCTCTCAGATACGTAGCTTCTGTAAAAATTGTAACAAAATCCCAGTTTACTTGTTTTTTTAAAAATATTTTTCCAAGTTTCACTCAGTTTTCTTCATTTTGAGAAATAAACTCATATTCCAAACTTCATGGGACCTTTTTTACACAATTTTATTAGATTCATACCTGTATGTACTCGCAGGTTTCATGTAACAGCATTTGTTAAATGATGAATATGCCTGTGTATAACACATCAGACTCACTATTAGATCATGGAGACTGAAAAAGGAAAACATTTAACAAATATTGTATTGAGGCAATAACAGCTCTACCTACCATCCATATTCTTCTAAAAGAACTATATAAGATTTTAATGTGTGTTTATATTTTTCTACTAATAAATACTATACTTAAATGGCTGAACACTTTTATCTACTGCAGGAGCATAGATGCTTTTTCCTCTCGTTACTTTACTCCATATTGTGTCTACTATCCTCATGACTTATTCTTTTTTTTTTTTTTATCTTTTGACACATCTCATCACACACTGCCTGTGACGTGTGCAGACAATAGACTTCTGTTAAATGGAGATTTTTGCAAAGTAATGCAGTTGTCATGGATTCATACTTTTAAAGACAGCATTATGAATCTCAGTGGTGACCTAGCATGAACCCAAGCCATGAATTCAAGTATTCAGCCAGATGAGTCATATTTCAACAATACATACTAATCATGATGTCCACCACCAGCATACCCTTTGTCCTATTCATACTAATCAGAAGCTTTTCATATGCTCTAAGACTGTCTCATCATTCCTGTTAATTGAGAAAGGAAATGACAGTCATTTAGAGACCATATCAAGAGAGATCTTCCATGGTAATGGGTGAAAACACACAATGTGATGTATGATGCCTATGATCTCTATGTTTTCCACTTTCAATCAACACCTGTGTTACAATGCTATTATGCCTCTTGCACCATGACAGGATCAAGACAAACTAATTGCCATTCAGAGGTCATAGTTCATCTGACATTCCCCCATCAGTTTAGTTTCATCAGCCTTCTTTTGCAAATGGAAGAGTTTTCTGTCCTGTGTTTTCTGTCCAGCTGACTCAGAGAGTAAGCGGGACACTGTGTCCTTCTGGATCTCTGCCTTTCCCCACCTTTTTTTTGACTTCTTTCTATAGTCAGAGGCAATTTTACTGATAGAGTAGGAACGCTTTGAGGAGCCTACTTATTTCTTCTCCCATAGGACTATGAGCAGATCATGATAATTTAAAGGTAGATTAGCAGATATGTTCTTTGGGGTCCAATACTACTCTTTGTATTTGAGTAATTCTTGTTAAAGAACATAGCAATTCATAAAGCTGGCTTATTTAATTCAGTCTTTTTCAGGTCAGAAGGTGATAATGATCTAACCAAGTAGCTTCAAAGTAATAGGAGCAGAACAGGAGCAGAAGAATCATGTTTAGATATAGTGAAACAGGTGTTTCCCTTCATAATCATTTGTTATATATAACGACAAAGTGATAAATAATAAAGGAGCACTGACTTGGGATGGGAAAAGCAAGCCAAAAAGCTACTGTGACTTCAACTGATATGTCTATTTAATGTCTCAAGCCCTGAACCTTTACTGAATTACTCAATTCAGTGGGTTTATTTCTGTTGTGTTTTCCAGTTCTGACCCAAACCGAACAATTAAAATCAGCTTATTTTATTGCATTTTTGTCCCAAGAAAAGCAAGAAAAACAGGAAGTGGGATTACACCACTTTTTTCTTCTACCCCGTCTGAGTTTTACAAATTAAAATTTTTCTACATTGTTCAGTGGAATAACAGCCAAAAAAGATAAAGGCTTTTGAATCCTATACCAAATTGTATACTTTGTAGTTCACTGATCCAGAAAATATCTGAACGTTCTGAAATCTTTTCTTCCTAATAGAGGTTTCATGAAATAAATGAAGAATTGATGAAGGGTGTGGATACTGAACAAGTGTACTGGTTGTGATAATGTTATAGTCATACATCTTATGGTGCTCAAGACATTTAAATACACAAGAAAATACAAACTCCCCAGGATTTGTCTTGCATTCTTTTAAAATATAATAGTATTGGCCTTATGTGAAATCTTTACTTATTCTGGTGAGCTGCTGTTTACATGAATAGGCTCACTCACTCTCTAAAACAGTTACATGAGTGAGTGGTCTCCTGCATTAGTATGCACATTTCATATGTAAAGGTATATATTTAATCAATGTGAATACACATTCATTTGTGTAGTCATGGGGCTGGAAAACAGCTTCATTCATTTCAATTTCCTGTTAGTAAAATGACAGAATTTGTCAAAGGCAACTGCTAGATGAATATGACCTACGTTGGACATGAGAATATGTACAAGGAATTAATGAAAACAAGTTCACAGTAATTTTATAAATGAAACTGATATTTTTCTCTTGATAAAAAAAGATTAAGTGTAGGCAGCTAAAGCCTGTAAACCTGTAACTTGCTTAGGATTTTTTTCAGGACTCAAATTTTGTTTCAATTATCAGTGCTGACTACTGAAAATAAACAAGTTTGATTAAACAAGAAAGCGAGCAAGTTAGATTTTCTATGCTCTCTACTTTTTCACTAAGCGTCTTGGATCAGAAAAAATAAAAATAGAAACCATCAATGAAATTAAACTAAAGCCTGATGAGTGCTTTCTTTGGCTTAAAGACCATAACTTGTGTTCTGACCAGGGCAGACAGTTCAAGGTGCTCCAGAACAGTGTCAGAGTACCAGACCCTACACTGAAATATAGAAATATAGACTGCATTCTTATATTACATGCATTACATTAACTCTTTCAGGGATGCTAAAGGGTGGAAGTTTCTGTGCTCTAATACATAGATGCAAACTGTCCAGGGCTACTTAGCAGAAACATAACTCTTTTGGTTCACAAGGTCTTCCAGGCATTCTCCAAGACACAGGCTATTGGAAATGGTTGTTGTTGTACTCTGGCCATCGACTAATGACTTTTTTAGAGATGGATTTCTGGGTTGATGGGAATTTGGCTTGACTCAATATGATTTTTTTTTCCTATGCTTGTGTATTTTCTTGTAAGAAAACAAATTAAATATATTTGCCAAAGCAAGGAGTGACAGTCTGTCCAGTTAAATCAGCCTCTGTTTAAACTGAATTGTCATGATTC
>KZ506522.1:197227-209208 GCA_002844005.1 Limosa lapponica baueri
AAATATGTGAAAAGCATAAACAACAAGGAACAATTCGTACATACCATGTGTGTGGGTGAAAGCAGGTGCAGTACAACCTCTGACGCCCAGCCGAAACTCAGGAAGGGCCATGATTCACTCGGTCTTATATTTTCTCTGTTCTTTCTTATTCTTTCCAGTTTTATATTCTGTCCAATGTAGATAAAGATACTATATTAATTTCTCAGAGTAGTGAAGGCTCTGTTTCTGAGTCATTTGGTTGCTAGTTCCAGTCAGCTCCTTGATTTCTTTCTGAACTGTGTTGTACAAAATTTATATTTCCTTTCAAATGATAGATTTTTTTCCCTTTATATTTCCCTTTGGTATTATATGAAGGAGTAAATAGAAACACTCAGTTGACTTGCATGACACCTCTGATTTAATAAGCCCCTGTGACATCAACTCTTACTTAATGCTGAAATTAAACAGCCCTGATCGTTTTCACCCTCTCCTCACATTGCAGTCTTTTCATGTCTCTAATAATTTTCATTGCCCTAGTGCAGACCTTTTCTACTTCTGTTATCTCTTTTTTTTGAGATCATATGACCAGAATTGAGCAAAAGATTCAAGGGAGGACATGCCATCAATTTATATAATGGCATAATAATAGTTTATAAATTTGGGACAATGTTGGGCTTACTGGATATACTTACTGCACAGTTCTGAACAGTTCACTAAATTCAAGGGATGATTATTATTCTATTAAGCTTTCAAAGAGTGGAATTGAAGGGCTAAGAGTTCTTTTATTTTCTTTTCTTTTTTTTTTTCCTGAGGTACTGCACTGGTTTTGGCTGGGATAGTTTTCTTCACTGTGCCTCATATGATCCTATGTATGTTTTGGATTTGTTCTGAAAACAGTGTTGACAACACAGAGATGTTCTAGCTATTGCTGAGCAGCACTTACATAGCATCAAGGCCTTTTCTTTTCCTTGTGCTGCCTCACCAGCAAGTAGGCTGGGACTGCACAAGAAGTTGGGAGGGGACACAGCTGGGACAGCTGACCCCAACTGACCAAAGGGGTCAGAATATATATGTATCCTAAACCATATGATGTTTTTCTCACTAATGAAAACTGAGGGAAGAAGGAGGAAGCAGAAGACTTTCAGAGTTATGACGTTTGACTTTCTAAGTAACCGTTACATGTGATGGAGCCCTGCTTTCCTGGAGACAGCTGAACACCTGCCTGCTGATGGGAAGCAGTGAATGAACTTGTTTTACTGTGTTTCTATGCGCAGCTTTTGCTTTACCTTTTAAACTACCCTTAGTTCATGAGTTTTCTCACTTTTACCCTAACGATTCTCTCCCCCATCCCATGAGGGAGCAAGTGGCTGTGTGGGTGTTAGCTGTCTACTGGGCTTAAACCACAACAGGTACAGTACGTGTGATGCACGTCAGGAACACAGAGATAATGCTTGCATTAATTTTTTTTATCCTACCCAGAAGACCTGTGCATTGGTAAGCTCCATAAATTAGAACAAATCCTGAATGTTTAAGGATGTTACTGTCTCCTCCCCTTCTATAGCTAGTTAAGAAAGGGCAGTTTTCAGAACATTTAATACGTGGCCTGTTTAAGCCTATTTAGACACCTAACACTAGGTGTAGTGTACTCCTACTGTGACTATTCCTTAGGATAATGATTGTACAAGTTCCAAGAGAAGCAAGTTAAATATGATTTTATCTTTTTTCTATACCTGCATACCTTGACTTGTAGATGCTATTGAACTGATATATTGACCCTTCAGTAGTAGAAGACAAACTCTTTCCCAAAGAGTGGAAAACCTAAGGTGCCAGGGGTCCAGCAAGTAGCATACCACAATTTCTGGGAAGACAGACAGCTTTGACGATCCTGTGGCTCCTTGGTAAGAATCTGAATTCTGACTGAGCAAGATTAATGAGAATTTTACCAAACTAGCTGTGTTCTTGTGGCAGATATTTGGGTCCTAATTCTATGTTTACCTTCACTGAAAAGGAGGGTAGAAGTTTGGCTTGCATCCCAATTTAAGCCTGTTATTAATGAAGAGATGATGATAAAAAGAAACAACACAAGAACTCAAAAATAATTTGTGCATAATTAAGAACCTGCATACTCACTAAATTACAGGGGAAGTATCATTGCTAGGCAACAATTGTTCATGAAAGATCAACTTCTATTTAAGACAGTTAGAAACACAATAAACATAAAGCAGTTTCAGGTACATCCTTAAATGAAGAGTAACAGAAAGCAGAGGATTTCTGTGGTTTTCTATTACTGTGAGGACAAGAAGTCTTTAGTGTTAGGTCCTTCATTCATGCTTGAGGACAATCTAAGCAGCTGTGTCAATTGCAACAACTTCAAAAATAAGATTTCAGAGACCTGTGTTCAGTAGTGACTTCCAACTCAAATGAGTAAGTGGGACAATAGCCACGTTCTGTCTCTCTCTTTCACTCCCCCCAGCCCTCTCCTCTCAGGGTCTCTTACATCCCTAGCTCTTCCTTGTTTCCTAAATACCCTGTGCTCAATACCCTCCTCATGGACAGTGACCCCAAACCTTCTGATGGTGCATATCTTTTCTAGGCAGCAACCCAGCTTTCTCGCTGCTTCCTTTAGTACTACCCACATGCTAATGAAGCTACGCCCAGCTCTACCACAGGCTGGGCAATATCCCAAGCTCCATCTGCAGCTGCCAGTCTCCTACTGTTGAGTGCCCGCTCCTCACTGTGCACAAAACTGCCCCCTTTCTGCCTTTTCTCCTCCACTGCAGTGGTTCTGTGTGATATATGCTATGTATAGTCCTGAATTATGCTTGTGCTTATTGGTTACTATTTTGATAGCTCATCCTGCTGCAGTAAGAAGTAACCGAGCAAGTCAGGAGTTGCCCGTGTTGGAATTAAGCTGACAAATCAATGGGAATCACAGGAAACTTGGACAAACTCATGTTACTGTTTTACCCATGAGCCAGAAACCCTGTGCTGCATTTTAGCCACTGGAAGGTCTTTGTGGGGAACACATAACTCCTGGACTTTATATCATACAGACACAGTTAGAGGTTGACAGAATACAAATCTTCCTGAGATCCAGAATTTTCTGGGTTTTCTTGGTATGGGAACATGCTGGCATTTGCATTAAAAAAAAAAAGAGCTATTTTGCAAATAAAATTGAATAAATCCATAGTGGCATTATAGTGCTCAATAAAATTCATATTCAGCACAGTGCCACTATACTGTTCCTAAATTTCTCCAGGAATATATGATTGAAATGTTTACATGTCCTTTTTATAACATGGTTTATAACACATTTTTTTTAAAAAATATTTCTTGGTAGGTGAGTATTTTAATACAGGGTACAGTCATTTAAACTCTTCTGCATTGAATTGCACTATGTGGCTAAGTCAGGCCATTTCAACTTAGGCATTTTTTTTCTTCTTTTCTTCTTTATGCCCCTTATTTACATATTCTTTCATCCTCCTTCACAGCTACCTAACTTAAAACCTAAAACCTCTGCAATCCAGCCAGCCTGTACTTTGCACACCTGAGCAGCCATTAGCTTGTATATGATAAAAAAAGCATCTTGGGGATATATTCCTCTTACTTTAGAAACAGCATTTCTGAAATCATCATGTAAATTTCTAGGATCTTTGCTTTAAATCAAATATAGCAATGCCATCAGGAATTTTCATTCTCTGTGTTTCTCTAGCATCATGTTGGGTGAATTTCATCTTACCTGCCTTACTTGGTACCACCTCATCAGAATCAGTGGAGATAGTAGGCACAATTGGAGGCACATCCAGCCTGACTTCATTAAGATGTCTGATTTAGGATGAGATGAACTGTACAGTAGACTTTTACATCATTTTTACATCATTTGGATTAGGCTTATCCCCATGACACCTCCTGTTATTGAGTATAAAAAATTAAATTGCTATTTTGGTGGTACAGGAACTGGAATAAGTGTTTTATGGCTAAGACAACGGACTTCTAGTCGGAAGATCTGAATTAAGTTCAGCTTCACAACACTGACCTTAGACAAATGCATCTGAAATAATAAAGATTCAATTTTCTAGGTACTGCTTCCACACTGAAGGCAGAATACAGTTTGAGATCATAGCATTTACATTTGACATTAGTTTTTTCAAGTTCTTTTATTTTCTGTATTAAGGGTTCCTACACTTGGATTGGGATTTTGAGATGTCTTTATTTGCAGGAACCTCTTTTTTTCTGGCCTTGTCTTGTTTGCATTGGCATTTGGACTGGCCTTGTCCTAGGTTTACATTGACTCTTGCTCTGTATTTACAGCAACAATTTATAGCTGTCACAACATCAGAAAATAAATTCCACTGTACTAAAAAATGGTGTAACAATGAAGACAACCTCAGCTTGCCTGACGTTAGAGCTCAAGAATACAGTCAATTTACCACTGTTAATCCAATTAGTAGGCATCTCCTGATCCCCAGTAACTCTTATTAACTGCTTTACTCTGACCCAGATAACTAGGGTGAACAGCAAGCACTATGCCCCTATTAAGAGCAGCTTTCCAAAGGTGCACAGGCTTATTTTGAAGATGAAACAGGGTATATTGAAAATATGAATGCTTTCATCTGCCGAAGTATTTCGTGATGGTACTACCTAGGAACTGCAGTCAGGGATCAGAGATCTTATGTTTTCAGCCTTGTATAAAACCTGTAATGAAGAGTTATTATCTGTTTCAAAGCCAACAGAAAAAGGCAACAAGAATCCATAGAGACAGAGGGAAAAGGAAGACTAGAGAACAAGAAAACAGTGGGATGATACACATTAACATACCTGCATTTTATACTCATCCCAGAAAAGGCCACAGCTCAATGCCTCAGTATAAAAATCTTGAAACATCCTCTAAAAATTAGCCTTTCCCTTTCAATCTGTGACCTGAGCACAATAACTGCTGTTACCTCATTAAAAGTAAAAACACCTGTCTACAAGCTATCAAATAAACAGTAAGTTAATGTTTCTGTGATGGCATTTTTTCATAGGGCAGCACTTGACTAGATTTCTGGATAACACACTCATTCCATACTAATCACAGCTGAGATAATAAGATTTAGTTGCTACCAGTATGAGCGAGCTTCATATGATTTTGTGTTTCTACAATGTGTAGGCAAAAGGACGTATTCATAATTTAAATAAACCAAAGGGGTGGGAAAGCATCTTTTAGACTTGTTGTTATGATATATCTTAGCGGATGAGGATCTGACTAAATTTCAAAATGTCATTGTCACCTTTCCCGCAGAATGCTTCCCATCTATGCAAAACACTCACTAAATGCAATTAAATCTCAAGGATGTGGCAAAGTGTATGGTTTATCAAAATGAATGCAGAAAAGTAAACCTTGGTTTAACCTATAAACCTGGATACCTTGATACCTCGACCAAATGTGTTAACATAAATGAAATGACAGCATAATTGCAAGAGCTTCAATTATGATAATTAGACAGCATCATGCTTCGCTGATGCCACAATTATGCTGCTATAACTATTCCAGCACCATAGCTTGGATACCACAAGATCAATACGTTGAATCTAAGGTTGGGTTAAATTCACAATTATTAATTTTACGTAAATATTTTAATTGAATTATATTTCTAATATATGCCATAGAAGTTTTTATTTGTTGCTACCTTTCCAAACTTAACAAAAGTTTTGCAAGTAAATACAGGAAATATTGGAGATCCAGGTGAAACTCTGGCCTCTCAAACTCACATGAGTGTTTTGTCATGGTTCCAATGGGAATCTTCACCCTAAAGGTAGAGTGTAGAGCAGGAAATTTGGTGGGAATAATCTCCTTTGAATAATATGAATACTTTGGGTCTAATTTTATTTATTACTGTAGATTCAATGTAAATAAGCTTTACCAGCACCCTGGCATCACCAGGAATTTCTCTGTCATGCACGGGATCTGCTGTATGGAGATCTACGCTTGGAACTAAAAACATTTGTAATTGTATTGGTATAGTGGCACCTGAACTCATTATCTCTGCTGAGAGGTAGAAATTATTATATTAATTATTTCTGTACCACACCTTCTTGGTATTTTGTTTTCGAGGTATGAGCTACAACTACAGACTCATAGGTGCACACTTGGAGTTTTCCCACAGATCTTTACCACAGTGCTTTTTTGCCCTATGCAGATACACCTAACAACGGCTCAGTATATTATGGATAGTATTGTGGACTTACTCTGATATCACTTACACTGCAGTAAGTTGGAATTTCAGTATAGGCAGCTGTTTATTTGTGTTGCAATCAGAACAGTGTAGTAAGGGTAATTTCTCCTTTACTGACATCGTTCAATGTAGGACTAACCTCAACAACTCAATGGAGAAAAGTTGATACACATGAGAAGAGAAGCAGAGCCTAAGCAAGAGAAATTATTATTGTTATTCGATGAAAATAAAGCTATTTAGAAATTCCTAAAGGTGTTGACACACAGTCATGGATTTAAATGGAAGGCTGTCAAGCAAAAGAACAACCACGAGCTTGGTCTCTATGTAAACAGCAATTACTCGTATAAAGGATTTTTGTAAAGCAATAACCCTCTGTCTTTTTCATAGTTCTTTTCCCCAGAAAGAAAATATAAATACCTTTTGGAGAACTATTTTTCTTATCAAGATTTAATGCAAGCAAGTACATCTTTTAATGTGATGTTACCTGTTCACTGAGCAAAGAGATTCGTTACCTGACAAGACTCTTCCATGTTGTCTTTCCCTTCTCACTACTAAAACATATTTCTTGGCTGCTGCTTCAGACAACTGATAGTCTCCTCCATGTTATTATGTAAAATATTATTACAAGTATATACTATTACAAGTATTTGAAAATGGAGATAGATGGAAGACAATGCTTCCAATTCTGAGATCATTTGCAATGGTGAAATCCCAACTGAAGCTGGTACTTGAGGTACAATCAGGCAACCTTGGAAATCTAGATGAAATCCATAGATTTCAATGAATTTTAATGTTTCGTGTAATTTGGTGTCATTTCCCATAGAATTTTCCTGTAGAGTAATTCCTGTTTCCTTATTCATATTCAAGATAAGCAGAAAGTAGACACTAATACACACATGGGGTAATCCAAGAATTTGTGGAATCTGCAGAATTCCTCTGAAAAAGAAATCCAATATATTTATTTAAACTTCTATGTGTGTAATTATATATATGCATATGTGTATTTGCATATACAAACAGAAAAGTATATATGTAGAATTTAGGCTACATATGTATTCACATGTACATTCATATACATGTACAAAGTTTATATTGTCTATCTCAAAATCTAAAGAATCAGTCTGTTTGTAGAGCTGCAAATTAAATACAAATTCAACTGGACTTTACTTTTTGTAGTGCTTCATTTTGTGCAGTTCAAAGCAGTTACTGGTTGTACAACAAATGGAGCAGACCATTGCCAGACAGTTTGGTGCTAAATGATTCCTGACATGCATGCTATGTGACCCAGCTACTAGTATTTGTGGGGAGGTTTTTTCTTGCTGTCCTTGGTGAACTAATTTAGGGGGAGGAAAAAAAATGAGGTTTATTATCAAGTTTCCTCTGGATGCCGAAGTAAGAAACACTACTTTTAACTATAGAGGTTGGGCATCTAGTATAACTTAGTTTTCTAGACTCTTCAGAGAAAGAACTTCTCTCTTCTCTCTGAATCTATGCCCATTGTTCTCCAGATGAGGTAATTCCTGACTCCCAGGCCAAGTGTTGCAAAGAGCCTGGGGTTTATATGGTGTAGAGCCAGCTAACGGACTAGCCTCCACCCCAAAAGATGCATGTGCCTGAAAGACAATAAACACTGTTTCTTAGTCTGCCAGAGTGATGTTTTTAGACCCTGGTGGTCAGGCTGGTGTTACATGCCTTGAAGCGTGTCCTGACTTGGCATGGATGTACCACTGGGCTACTGGACAGGTGTTGAGGGATTACTTGAGTGCACAAGGCAAACCTGACTTAGCTACCTCTAGGGTGCAAGACTGATGGAAAACTCTCTGTAGAACCATATCCAGGCTTCTTCTTAGGCAGAATGTTACTTTACTCAAAAAAAAATACATATTCTGGGAATACAGTATTAAACACAGTGTACAATCAGGGAGCAAACTAGGGATCTGCTTTGTTTGCCACCATGGCAGTACCTGTAGTTGTATGCTATTGGAAGATGGGACAAATCATGCTCTGGGTGTCCTTGTCCAGCTCTTTTGAACACGGAGAATACCCATACAATAGTTTAAAAGAAAGTTTATTTGCAATGGCTAAAGTTCAGTGAGCTGAATCCCACCCGGTGCATTCACATGCATAGCAGCTGTTATGAAAATCTCTCTCCAGTTAAATCTACCTGTTTGTGTATCTCAGCTGTAATCAGTTCAGCTAGCGGCTAAGGAAGCAGTTCAGACTTCAGATCATTAACCTCCCAGCAGTACAGCCAGGAGAGGAGATGCTGCAGAAAGTGCTTAGTGTGAAGCTTGGCTTTCTGCTCCACGTAGCCCCATGACTACTTCTCACATCTGGAACTCACACAAACCAAGTGTGGCTCACTTCAATAGTGATCAGTGATAAATAAAGATATATGAAATTTTATCCTTATCCCCTGTGGTCTGTTAGTTTTGCTCATTTTGCTGAGGCTCCGACCCATGGAATAAGCAGTTTAGGTACCAGTCCATTTTGTGATCTACAACACAACACGTCCCATTAGGAAAGCAACAGGCTGGAGCAAAGAAGCTATTGGAGCATCTCACTATTTCCCATTTGACATGCTGTTTGCTTTGCCCATTGTTAATCAGCAGAAAACGTTGCTGTCTCAAAGAAGCCAAGCCCATGGTAATAAAACAAATCCTCAGACTCTTAGCACCAATGGCAAAAGGAAGAAAGAACCCAAACATTTATGGTCATCTTTTGGGGGTTTATTTACTTATTTACTTATTACTTACCAGCAGAGTGTCTACAGTAGTTTAAGGTTTTAGAATGAGGCAGTAATAACATTTTAATTGAATTATTTAAAGTGTGTAATTTGTCACATCTAGAAGTAATTTTAATTACTTAATAAATTACTTTGGTGTCATGTTTGAATCTCATTTTGGGTACTATATTTCTTAAAAATGACTGAATTGATGAATATTAAAGTGTAAGTATTCAAATCAAGCAATTATTTAAGCAGTTAATTACTTAATAGTGAACTTTGAGATAGGAGAAATGAATGTCAGCTAAGCAGCGTCAGAATTTGACCCTGAATTCTTTGCACAATCAATATTTTTAGCTGTGTTCAATGAAACCATTCCTGGAAATTAATATGAGTTTGAGTGTTCAAGGGATTCAAGTTGTCTATTCTACTGCTTACTTATTTCTAAGTTCTCCCACAAAGTGTTTGAGAGAAATATTTGGGGTCAGTGGAAGAATTCCAGCTTTCCAGGTAGGAGTGTTGAAAAATGGCATGAGGATTCTGATTTTTTTTTCATGCATCATTGTTCAAATGGAAGGAATTAGGTTTGCAGACATTTGGTAATAGTTTCTGAGTTGTTGCAAGGGAAGATATTCCAAATATTCGTAAGTTGTAAAGATAAAAATTGCCATCACTTAATCTGATTTTCTGTATAGCGAAAGGCAGATGATACAAGCCACATACTTTTGTTTTACACCCAATAAAAGAAATAAACATATGCAAACAGGAAAAACCATCATGCTTATCTGAAAGAGTTAAATTCAAAGTAAATAAGGAAAGAACCAGAACCATAATTTCCAAATCTAATATGTCCAACATCTAATTCACGTTAACATGCAAAAGTTCTCTTCACAGAAGTTGAGCAAATTGGATGTACAATAAAAGTGGCCTTAAGCAACTACCTAGGGGAAGAAATTGATTGCCTAATTTTAACTAAAAGTCAAACAAATTAGTATTGAAATCCTTAGGGACACTTAATGATTACACAAGGGTTGGGGTTACTTATTGGTAGCACAGAAGATTTAGTGCATTTTCAAGCTTTCACTGGTTTTTCATATTATGCATAACATTTGTTTTATCTCTATTAAGCTTCAGATTTCATGGCATTAATCGGCTTCTGCTTAACTAGTAATTAAGAGACAGAGCAGTATAACACAATCTAAAAAGTCAAAGGGCTCTCCAGTCCTTACCCTGCTTCATTTTTTATAGCTGAAAACATCAGTGGCTCACTCCGAGGCAAGATGGACATAGCCCAGGTGTGAACCAGGCTCTGCAGTTGGCAAGAACTGATAGCTCCCCTCCATCAGGTATTTCAGCTGTGGTCACCGATGCTGAGTTTATCACTATTCAAAAGGAAATGTTCTTAATAAAAAAAAAAAAATGCTGTTGAGATAAACCTGAGGTTCTTGTAGTGACATTTAGACCAACACAGCTCCTTAAGGTAGCCTTCTTTCATGCTGTTCTTTGTCAGAGATGTTCCTCCTATGTTAATTCAATCGCCAGCACGTCTACAGATGATACCAATCTGGGAGGGATGCGAGCAGATAGACAGGATCAAGCTGTGGAGTGACCTGGTGGCAACTGGGGCTGCAGGCAACATCTGAGAGGTTCAATACCAATAAACATCTGTCTAAATACTCCTGCGGAATTTGGTGATATATGAACATATGAGCATCTGTGGTACTATGGGGAAAGTTGGTAGAATGTACAAAATGAGGGGAATAATTGGTTGCAACTGCTGCCTTAAAGGAATTTAGAGTTAATGGCATCACTGCTTCCAACCTCCTAGATGCTGCACTTCACCTTGGATGAAAAAAAACAACAAAAAACTCCTGATGCCTTGAAATTACCTTTCCAGGTTTGATGATTCTGTTATCTTGGGAAATGTGTTTCCAGTCTAATCTTACGTTTGTCAGATCCTTTCATTCCAACTTAGCTCTTCCCACCTTCTGATAATATGCTGTTGTTATTTTGACTTTCCTACAACCCTGTCTTTCTGTGTAAAAGGAGTTTCTAGACAAATTCATGTCTTCCTGCCTCCTAAATTCTCTGCCAGAATCTGTTATTTACAATCATCTGACTGGGAATTGGCTCATTCTCTGCGAAGCATGCAGTGAATGTGGAGCTCCTTGCTTCCACATGAAAAAGAAAGCAAGTTTTTTCACTTCTGTATGAAAAAGAAAGCAAGTTTTTTCACTGCTGTCTTGAACCAGGATACAGAAAATAACCTTGTCTTGTTCCTTCTTCCAGAATATTTTTATGAAGTTTGGTAAATCTTGTAAATATATTAAATTTGGTCTTTTTTTTTTTTTTGTAGAAAGAATATACACACATATTTATATATGGATACATTTAGATTGATTACATATAACTGGATAAATATATATCCTATTGTCTTTCTGTTTGAAAGTTGCCTCAAAGAAAAGCTTTAATACTACATGTGTTAATGTTTGTGAGGTGATCAGACAGTGTTTATAACCTATGTGAATACTCAAAACACCCCCATCCTTGCACGATGAGGCTGTGGAAAATGAATATGATTGTAGATGGGGTCATGAACTTAGAGAAAGGAAATCTGGGACATATAAAATCCCAGACTCTTCTTAACTAACACCTTATCCAAGACATCAAGTTTGCTACTTCATCTACCTCACTGAGGAGGAAAAGCTAAACACTGGGCTTAATGCACCTCACTGGAGTTAAGCGTCCTCTCTGTTTTTTCCCTTTCCTAATTGCAGAAGGTTGAGGATGAAGGGAATAGTAGCATTAAGAACACTTATATGGGCCTTATGTGGCTCCATTTTGTGTAAATCCCTACTTTGACATACTCTCCCGTATGACCCCAGGGAGGTGAGTCATAAGACTCACATTTTTAGAGACATTTTAGGCATTTATCTAGGACTTCAAATCCCCTGAGTTTGGGAAAGTTTGTGTTTAGAGCTATGTAAGTAATTCATTCTAGTTTGGTTTATTACCTTTCTCTTTCTGAGTACAATTAGTTGGAGCCATATAAATATTTAAGA
>KZ506523.1:78538-140845 GCA_002844005.1 Limosa lapponica baueri
GTACTAGCAATTTAAAAATAACAAAATCCCAGGAAACTTTGGATTTATGATTCATTACATAAAGCAAGCCAAAAAGATCACCCCTGAAGCTTAAAACATTGCTTAAACACTCATTAAAAAGGTGGAATAATAAGCTGATTGTCCATTTTTAGCTGTTGCCTCCCATATTCAATTGTCCTTGTTAACATCTTCTACTCGGCGACTCCAGGGGGGCTGTTCTCACCCAGACAAGGCACACACATGGCACCCAGTGAATTAATGGGAGATGAACATGTAACCAAGGGAGAACGTATCCAATAGACAGAGGAGAGTAACTCTCATGAAGTCCGGGCTAATCCAAGTATTAATTGTATTCATTAACTCCAAAGCTAAATATTGTCTTTGCCAATTTACATTTTGGCTATGCCTGAATAATGTGGATAGCCTGAAGAGTAATCCACCGTCTACAGAACAAAAATTACAGTAAGTAGCTATTCCTGCACTTAGTATCTGAACAATAGCATCACAGCAAGACTTAAGTCAGAGTCATGAGTACTCCAGATTTCTCCTGGGAAGGTAACTAGAAAAAGCCCACTACAGCACACATTTAAGCATTCCCCTTGCTTCTTTAAAACAATCAAGTTCACCTTTGTGGGCGCACCACAGACCATGCTCTCTGTTTTTAAGATGACATTTTCCACAGAGAAGGAAGTTAATACAGCCAAAGCCTCCACTGCAAGGTCGCCACATGTACTATAGGTGGCTTTTAGAAGTATCAGCAATTAGTAGAGCTAATTACATGAAGTACTCCAACACTTCGACACTGCGTGGAGGACATGGCAAGGGCCAAAATAAAAGGAAAGCAAATGAGAAAAGCCCAGACTGATTGTTCTGTAAGCTTCAAGCTTTTCCACACAGCCTACAGAACTACTGCAACAGAGATGCTATGGATCTACAGCATAAAATGTTCTGTCCTGCACAGCTCACAGAGAGATCAAACCACATGCTTTGTTTAAAACCAAACTGCATGGTTTTGAACATAGTTTGATTACAAATAACAAGAGGAAGAAAAGTTGCAAGCCATAAGAAGGCCACAAAGTGCGTAAGGAGTCATTCATAAAATAAAGCCATTGCACACAATGCACAGTTCAAGTGAACTGAAGTACTACACTGGAAGAGTTGATAGCACAGTTCTGTCCACACCAGTGTAGCAGCATTTATATGTAGAAAGCTATTGCCCCAAATTTATAATGAACATCTTCCTCATAAGGATCATGGATGCAGACTAAGAAGTACTCAAGGTGCAGATAAGAGATTTCTGTTTGGAAAGCTGTACAAGTTCTCGTAACATTAAACTTCCGATTTTGACACTCAACTGTATGGTTTTGGAAAACCCTGTAAATTATGACACAATGAACTAGCTAAGCCTTGGTGCTGAATGCAATGCATCATTTTGCAATTGGCTGAATATTCATTTTGTTTTGCAACAACAAAACCTGATACCTGAATATTCAGACAATTTGGAGGACAAGGTTATACTGTCAGCTGCAGTTCTGTGCACAGGCTCAAGCTGGAAGAAGTGATACAGCAGTTATCAAGGGGAATGCTTACAAGAAAATCTCAGTTATGATTTCCTCCATCATTCTGCACAGCGGCTGTCTGCACTGAAAAAAAAATAAATCTATCACAACTTCTACAGTTTTCTGCTTTATGGCCGCCTTAGCCATTGCGATGTGTTCTTCCCCTGTACTGCCAACACAGATACTGGTAAGACAAGTCAGGCTTTGCCAGACATTTTAGGGTAATACAGCTCATTCTTAGGTAGCATGAAACTATTTGAGTGAATCTTGTCTTCACAAATGACAGGCTGGACTAGTTGAGATTTCTCATCACATTAAGAAACCTTTAAACGGCTATGAAGCAGCATTCAGCAAGTTCTTGCTTAGCTGTGAGTGACCTCACAGGGTGGCAAGGAAAACGGATGCTATAGCAGAGTGTTTCACAGGTCTCTCTTGCCTAAGGAAGGAGAAGTTCCAGAAAAGGAAAAGGATGATGCAGCAGAACTAGAAATCTACATACACCAATATCGAGAGATGATAACCCGGAGAGTTCAACAATCAGATCCTCTCTCACTAACCTACAACACTGCTCAAACTTCAAAGAAAAAAAAAAAACAAGTATCACCTGTTTAGTGAAGAAAAAAAACTCTGTTCTGGGTCCCTGCGCCATATTTTGTCTTGAGGTAGCAACATGGAAAACTCTACACACTGACTACTACCTCAGTCTCTATGAATCTTCAGAGCAACTGAATCGAAGTTTCAGGCATGGAAAGGTATAGAAAGTACTGTCTTCTCCATTCTTCCAACAGGCTACTGTGCAGTAAAACACCAAAAAGGATGTAGTTGAAAGCAACCACTAAGAGAAGTGAACAAGGCTGCCCAAGAATGTATTTTATGCCCCCGCCCTCACCCTTCAGGTCTCTGAAGATGACTGAATGGCCTTGTCTCGATTAACAGATGAAAACTAACAATTTCGGATTAAGAGATGTGTAAAGGCATTCCCTAAGGGGCAGTTCCCATTTGTCACATTGCCGAGAGACCACACACAGTAAGGCAGCAAAATTATTCATAGTTGCCCACAGTCAACCTTCTGTTTTGTCCATAGCTGCATGTTCCTCATAACTTTCCTTTTGCCCACCACATTGGCACTGACATTCAGTGGTCCACTCCAGTCTTTCAATCTTCCACCTTCTTCTAGGAAGCCTTGTCACGCTGCTATCCATCCAGCAAGTAGACTACCACTTCATAGGTTGACATCATGATAGCCGTGTTTGGAATCTGTCTGATCAGATGTGTAGTTAAACCTCGGTAGAGGGATCCATAGCCTTCTTCTCGCACAAGCAAAGATAATGTCTGGAAGAAAGATCTGTATTTTGTTCCCTCTTCTCTTAGTCTTGTTCGTACAACCTCTGTACAAAGAAAACCACACGTGGTTATATTCACCACTTTTCATCATCTTTCCCAGAAATTAGTTATTTTACATTACAAACTTCCCCCTCCCCAAGTTTTCAGTCTCAGAAGAACTCTTTAAAAAAAGAAGACAGAGAAGCAAACTAAGTAAGTGTAAGAGGAGAACAAGTTAAATTTTTGCCAGTATTAGATAGCTAATGAAACAAGGAAAGTTCATTTTCTTAGTTAAAAGTCCAGAAGAGGACTTTTCTTTGGGCTTACGTTTTAGCTTGAAAGTTGCCACTAGTGAAGTACTCAACCCACTAACACACTTAATTTATACACAAGTACTTCGCATAAAAATTACCTGCAACTGAAAACCAAACTAGACAGGCTGTTTTCCTAGAAGGGGGACAAGAACTTGCTGGCAAATTATGTGAAATTGCTGAGTGTATAGAGATTCCAAGTGCAAAAAGACCTTCTCCTACAGTACTTCAGGCCATACTCTGGCAAATCCTTTGGAAAAATAAACACTGCCTAAGAAGAGGCCATGCTAGATATGCACTTAAAAATACTTCCATTTCTGAATGCTACACTCACATTGACACACTGAATCTGATGTGAAAAGCTTTAGACAAAGAAATAGCTCTTGAGCGAGTCAAAGTCTGCTACAAATATCACCAAAAAGACTCCCTTTGATCACTTTGCCTCAGGCTCTCAGCTGTATGTGCCCCACTTACCATGAGGATATGCTATTGATGTGGCACAAGTTTTAGAAGTGGCAGCAGCCATCATCATTCCAACAAAGTCCGAAGCTTCTTTTGCCGCTTCATCCTCATTGTCCATGGCAGAAGCAGTCTTATACTCCAGTAGTTTCCTCTTGATACTCTCATAAATAACAAAATGAATAACAGTCTCAGATATGCCTGCGTAGGATGCCGACATTCCTCTGTAAAAGCCTTTAATACCATCTGATCGATAAACTTTTCGGACACATTCAAAAGCGCTCATTCGCTTTTCTCCACGATTCCTAAGAGGGAGAGAGCAAGACAAATATCAAGCTGGTGCAACTTGGACTGGAAAAATAATTAAACCATTTTTAGTGACAAGAGGATATAGGAAACATCTCACACTGATGCTGAGGGGCTCCAATTCAGATACATTTAAAAACACACAACCTGAAGTGGAAGTCCCAAAGGCCATCAGCACTAAGCACAGGTAAAGCCTTACACTGAATCCAAACCAAACTTCCCGTGGTGATTAAAGTATCACGTAGACAAATTGAACAGCTCTGGCCCTCCCCAAGTCTTACAGAATAAAGGACTAAATTGCTTGAAAAAAGACTCCCAAATGAACTGCAAATGTCAATCACTCATGAAAAACGACCATTTTCTTCTGCATAATGAAAGTGGATTTTCCCTAAATTTTGCTTCAAACAGCTCCATAGCATGGCAATTACACATCCTGTTTCAGAAGCACAGGTCTTGCAGTGCAGCCCAAACTAAACGATTCTATGACTACATGGCTATAAGGCACACAAACATGGAAGCAGTGGCTAAGAGTTCAAACAGCAGTTCTCACAGCATCACAGCTATCAGCAAACAGCTAGGATATCCAAAGGGCGCATACCAACCAGTACAATAGACGATTCAATTAAGCCACTGCTGATGTCAAGGGAAATGCTCAATAGACATGATCGTATCAACCAATATTTGGTAAATGAAATCTTATTCCCATTTTTAGCTTGTTTACTAAACAGATTTGTGCATATTGAAATACTTAGTATACTGTACACAGCTACGCAAAACATTATGAAACTATATAAAACATGCTTCATTGCAGCAGCGAGTGCAGGCACTTGAAGCGTATGGGTTCTGCCAGCAGAGGTCTCCCGAGTGGGCAAGTCCCACAGAAGAAACCAGCAAATAACCTTGTAAGAAGTTACGGTAACTGGTATGGATACCGTTGAAGCAAGACAGCCAGTGGCAGTAGCTATTACACAAATACAACAAGCTATCACTAGGTGCAGAATTTAAGTCCTGATGGTTAGAGCTTGCAGTGTCAGACAGCATCACTGGTACCAAGCACAACTAAGAGAAAGAGTGGGCACACATAGCTGCAAACCAGATCAGTAAGCTAGGCAGTAGGTGCTGCAGAGGACTGCGGGGCTGGTGCTGACCTGCTGACAGTCAAAGAACAACTGGCAAGAAGAGTAGTTGGCCTTACAGCTGCCGGCTCCAGGGGCACCCCAATCCCCACATCCCTGGTACACCTGGATGGGTGCACTGACACAGACTGCTCTAAGAGTTTGTTCTTTTGATGTGCAAGATGCACAACACTGTCATGAAGGCCAAAGCAACGTCACTTTGGAAATAAAAAAACATGCCACCTCCAGCTCTTACTGGGATCAGTGGGATTTTTGAGAACTTCAACAAACAAGATCAGACCAGGATAATCCCACAGGACAAGTGTTTTTGTTTCTCAAGAACTGAATTAGAAGAGCTGAGAATGCAGTATGTGCTAGATT
Organism: Limosa lapponica baueri; assembly: GCA_002844005.1. Lineage (NCBI taxonomy): Eukaryota > Metazoa > Chordata > Aves > Charadriiformes > Scolopacidae > Limosa > Limosa lapponica. The sequence continues at coordinate 83,993 of KZ506523.1, forward strand.
AGCCCACGTAATTGCCGTGTCCTACAACGACAGAAGGTATTTCCTTCTTCAGGTCTCCCACGTGATTGATGTGCTTGATATAATGTAGATATAATGTACAGAAATAATGTGCACATGCAATCTATAATTTTCCCTGATTTCCTTAAAGCCCTAAAGTTTAAGCAATTTAACTGATTAATCAGTAAAAAACAATCAGAGGCACAAGATGCCATCCACTTGCACATAGCACCAAAACCCCCTTAGAATTAGTCATGGAATTATCACCACAATCATATGATGACATCACAAAAAAAATCTCATGGTGAAATTAGTTCTGGAATATGTTTACTATGGTCAACTTGCAGCTGACAATACACCCGCTAAGGGGAAAAATGCTAATATGCACTTAATACAGAAAGCCCAACAGATCTCCAAAACAGGAATATGCGGCTCATTAATGTATTCAGGATGGCTGAAGAAAGAATTTTATATCATATGCTAAGTTTTCAGTAGAAAGTCTACAAAATGAACAAGACAGTTGCATTGACACACTTGTGTCATATAAGTCTCTCCTTAGTTTTAAATAGATGGGAATATAGTCTTCCTTCCTTCTTATTTGCATAAAATTTTACTACTTTAAAAGTTTTGTAACAATAAACAGTTTCTGTAACTGATTCTGTAATAATCCTAAACAATTTCTATTGACTATTCTGCATTAGGACAATTCCTGTGTTTGGATCCATGAAAGCAGTCTTGCTCTTTTCATAGTAGACTACAGTATGCAAAAAATGAAAACCAGGATGTTTCAAGGCATTTTTCTAAACTTTTGCTAAAATACTTAAACCCTTATTTCAGGGATGTTTAGCTCAACAGCTAAAACCAGAGCGGATCTATTACTGCAGGAAAACATAGGCATATGGTTGGTAGAATATTATTTCAATGAGACTGTAACCTTGTAATTCATTCCAAATTTGTTGGCCTGTCTACTACAGTGCCTCAAGTGCGCCTTAGAACAGAGATTAAAGTAGAGAAAAGTGACAGCATAAATTGTAGAGAGATCAGCATCAACTTCCTAATTTGAAATCGTGGATATTTAAGGAATCATTCCATTTCAGGATGCAGAACAGATTCACAACACTTAAATGAAGTCTTATCACAGCAGTGGTATTTCCCATCGTCACTAGGAGATCCTCCTTTTAAGAAGATTCTTACCTTGCATCAAGCTGTAATCGTGTCTTTACTAGCCAAATGGGATTAGTTGTTGTGATTGCAGTAAAACCTAAAATATTTCAAAAGAAAAGTTAGATGTGATAGTATCATAAGAGCAACTGCATCTAAGTTCGAAATGCACACAGTAAGGTACAATGGATGCAAAAACTCGGACTATACTGCATTTTAGAAAGTACCCATTGAAGCTCTTTGCTAATATTTTAGCTTATTTTTTATTTTTACATTAACATTGAGTAAGTTTGATTCTTAGCAAGAGACGCCCCATATAAAATCAGCCCAATCGTGTACATTTCTCTTCCTATCTAATCATACCAACCCTGTTTTGACACGACAGAACAGCAAAGCTAGCTAGATTGGTAGTAGCCAATTTGGAAAACATGTCAATAAGAACACATTACAGATACAGCTATAGCAATTTGAGATGGTATAAAACATTGTGTCAATTTAATTTGCTACCTGAAATACAATCCGAGTTTAAAAGCATGCAGACTGAATAAATACTACTTTTGGTGCAGTTAAAAGGCATGTATTACTGTACGTTAAGAGACCTTTTAATACTGAACTATGAAGAGCAGTTAAATTTGAGCACTAATGTTTTATTTAGTATTCAAAGCAGAGATTGTTGGTTGGCCCAGGAATACTTTTACAAGGATATGAGTGTTTAAATTGTTAAATAGTATGACTTCTAACTATCCAGACAGACAGCAACTATTTGAGCTTGCGTAAAGGCTAAGGGTTAAAGCTTTGATTTTCAGTCCACTAAAGAAAAAGAAAAGGAAGAAAAAGAGAAAAGGAAACAAATTTAAAAAAAAATAAAGAAAAGAAGTAAGAATCACTCTTACTTCTGCACAACCGTGGAGAGAAAGAGCAGAGTGAAAGGCAGCTCTGAAAAAAAAATAAAATAAAAAAAACCATCTAGAGTTGTAATAGCACACGTGCACCATTAATGAGGTGACATGTCTGCAGGAGAGAAAAGGAAAAGGGAAGAGCTGGAACATGGCCAGGCAAGAGATGATAAATTTAGACACTTGCTTTCTAAGTGACACACATCACTTGTATATCACTACAAAGACATGCTGCCCTCCTGCAAGGGAATGGACTGGGGTTGTGGGAAAGCAACAAAGAGTTATCTTGTTCAGTGCATAACTGCTGCACAATACTTATACAACAAACAGGCTATTGATAAGCTTGTTTATGGAGACCATTAACAGCTTACATAAATATATTTAGCAGAACTGTTTGCATATGTGTTACTTCTGTTCAATCACAATCTAGGTTTACGTTGCACACAAATGACTGCAATACTCTGAGAAATGCCAGGGGATCTTAACTGTTTTAAGGCTCGTTCTGCCTCCCACCCCAAATCTTAAATAGGTCATTAGGATTTTCAGTTACAGTTCTAAAGACACACTATGAGGGTTAGCAGCTACTAAGATTTAGCTATATTTCTGTGCCAAAATAGCAAAACCACATTAGGGATTTCAGTTTAATCTTTTGATTAAATAGATTTTTAAACTGACTCAAACCCCTTAACTAAATAACTTCCTGTGAATTCATTGAGTAGATAATAAAGGTTTGGATTGGGCTTTTTTTCTAATACATTATTTTTTTTTTCTATGTCTAGATACCTATATGTCCTTCATATTATGCAGTGAAATCCTAACAAGCCAGAAGTGCCTTTTATCTCTATTTCATGTAGGCAAGCAATTAGGTAAAATCTCAAAGCATCAGGGAACTACTCTGCCATAACAAGGAACAGAATGATTTTAAAACATATTGCATCTGCAAAAAAGGTTCTGCAGTTCAACAGCCAGAGCCCTTCTGACCTGTCACTCAATGCCATAGGAACTCCACTGATGCCAGCAACATTTGACTCTGGGTTGAACTAAACTGAAAGGAAACATTGTTCTTGCATATTTTCATTTCTTTATACTAGCATTAAGAAAGCTTTAATTTTCTTCAAATCGGAATCTTGCCCTATCTATAGTGCAGTCAAGGGCACTAGGAACGCACAGGACTGCAAAGGCTTTTCAGTAAGGTGGGAAAAATAACTTGCCCTACCAACAGATTTTCTAGGAAAAACATCTCACTAGAAAAAAATCTAAAACAACATTAGCTCTTATGTCCCTCCTAGTTCTTAATCAATAGTGAACAAGAAAAAGAAAGTCTTTTGCACTCCTATTTAAGTTACACACTTCAGAATTTTGTTACTGTTGGACTTTATCTTAGCCTTATCTGCTCAGCCCTTTCTCCTTCCTACTCAACCCAAACCAGTGGTCTCTGTAGATCCTAACCCTGGAACCCTAGTACCCCTAACAGTAGGATCAGACACTTGGCAGCACAGCCAATTTTTTTCCCTAGGGGTATCATAAGCCTAAATAGCATGACAGTTTGAACCAAAGCTTTCAAATCAAAGAGCCTTCATAACTACAGCTCAATTCTTACAGGTAGTGTGGCAAATACAGTTAGTGGGAGAGGAAAGATAAATTAGAAGTTGCGTGATGCTAACACCTAAGGAAAGCACTCCAAAACATGAAACATCCAGAATTTTGGGATCTTTGATAAGATAAGCATTTCTTTTTAAACACAGAAAAACTGTAGCAAAAGTTTTGAAGAACTCTTTTTAACCAGAAAAACTGGTTAAAAAATAAAGGTGGGGGGCTTTCAACACCTACTATGAAGCACTATCAATTGTATAAATTGTTTCCTTTTTCTTTTTTTTTTTTCTTTTTAGAAGTCTCAGTGAACTTTATAATGCTTTATAATGCTCAATGCGTTCTATCCTCAAGAAAGATTAAGATTCCAGATTCATTAGAAGTATAGATCAATTTGGCAATACCAGGAACTCCTGTACTTTCCTATGGTTTGGTTTTTTTTTTTTAATTCTATGAAATTGTATCCCAGTTTCAGATGGAAAGAATTATCTCAATCTACTTTTTGAACTATATCAGCTATATCAGACAGGTAAGATCCCAGGTATTCCTATTATGCATCACATTTCAAAGGTTAGGGGTTTTTTTTTAATCTATAAGCCAATGTAATTGATACAGACACATGTGAATATGAAATGCTGAATTAAAATCCAAAGTAGTAAAATAAAAACAAACCGAAAGAGAAAACAAAGAGACAGAAAGGAGACTGTATACATATTAAAAAAAGAAAAAGAAAAGAGGTCTTTGAAATAATGTGACAACACAGAATATCGGCTGCAGCACTTTAAAGGCAGCTCTGGGACACTGAAAAAAAAAATAAAAGGCCTTGTTGAACCCAGTAGGGACACTCAATTAGCCAGAGCTAAGTAAAGGAGCAGCTATCAGTGAAAGGTATTTTCCACCTTTCCCTGAACTGCACAGAAAAAAATAACTCTTAACAGAGTTAAGAAGTGATGTCTTTGCACAATGCACATCATTTGAGTAGATAAAGAAAGTGAATTCCCCTTAGTTTGTTTATTTAATAGATATTACAAACCCAATGTGTGGTTCTTACACTAGAGGCTGCAAGAGACGCTCAGTTCAGTACTCACGAGGTTTAAGTTAGTCCATATTTCTGCAGGAAGTGACCTGCGGATGGGGAGCATGAGATGACACGATCTCACTCTTTTCACGGGAGAAATGTACAGTAAATGCCTAAAATAGACACAGGCTTTTCTGTATCATAACAACAAGCAGTGACCTCAACAGACACATGTGTACAAATCGAATCCCACTGGAAGGATTTGTGAATTAGTTATTGTGAGATCTAACTGTTTTCAGGTAAAAGTTTAGGAAAAAAAGAAAGAAAAATAATCAAGAACAGGCCACAGATATTAAAATAGTTGTGTAAAATGCACTGAGTACTGAAATTTCTGCTCATTTGCAGCAGTTCAATTTTTTATCTCCAAATACTTACCTATATATCAAATTTATAAGTGAACCCTCCTTATTCCCCACTCCCTCCCCAAATATCATTCAAAAAAAGCTAGGCTTGTCTTAGCACTGAAAAAAAAAAGATGCCTTATGAAATCAAACTTTCTAATATCAGTAATCAATGAACTAAATACACATTTTATTTGGTATTAAGTAACTGTGTACATACTAAAAACTTACAAAAGTATGGTACCTCTGTAAGTAAAAGTGGTCCCATTTGTGTTTTTTTTTTTTAAATAGAAGTCTAGGTTTGGGTTGGTTTGCCAGCAGAGTTACAGAAAGAACAGCAATAGTATACAAGGCAAAGTAGTTTTGCAGCAGACGTGCAACCACATTGTCTGAATGAATCATTAAAAAGGCAAATCAGAAAGCCATACAGGAATCCAATATTTTGTTCAGCTCTCTACAGAAGTTTTTATACTCTATTGCAGCAAAAGAGATTGATTAGGTGTAATGAGAAGGCAGAGTTTATAATGAATCTAAGAATTTTGCCTAACTGTGAGATGTACTATAAACTATCCTCACACAAGCAAACATTCCCATTCTTGTAGTATGCTTCAGATATATTCACTGTCCAAGTTTGCAAAAACAGATTCATGTGATATGCTGAGAAGTAAGCAAAAAAGATTGCCAAGTATTTCTTCATGTGGATAGACAGATATTTTAGGTATGAAGGTGATGTGAATTGTATGTGGGAAGCTAGCACACAGCAAGAGAAAAACATAAATTTCTAATTGCATAAGGCATCAGTTACTAATATGTAGCATAATTCATCCTCCTTGGGATAAAATGAAATTAATAAAAGGATCTTAAAGCACAAAATATATGTTTTATCTCGAGAAGGAAGAATCAGGCCCAAACCCAAACAAAAACACTTAAAATGCCATACCTCAGATTCTTGCTCCCCAAAATACCATGTGCATAAAATAATCCTGATTTAAACAATGACATCAGTCTAGTCCGAGATACCTATGTACTAACATATGATACAAGTAAAGAGTATTTAAAGTTGACTGCAGTTTACTACTTACAGTACTTTCATACAGCAATAAGCTGCCAGGTTTTTTTTTAAATTGTATTTTTGCATCACTATTGTGTTTTGCAACCTACAGGAAAACCTTCATATGTGCAAACACCACCTCATGCTCATTAGGTTTAGAAGCTTTTATGCAACAGAAAGGTCAAATCCAAACACACAAACAAACAAAAAATCCCTCATTTAAGACTGAGTTACTCAATTCCTTACTGAAACCACTGGCAGCTGCAAAAGAAAAAACCAATACTGATTATTTTTTGCTAATTATTAGAAGTGTTTATCCACTTTGCCAATTTTGAAATCTTAAGTTCCAAAGCAAATATTACGGTGATCTTCTATGTTACCCTGTTTAAAGTCAGCCAATTAAGAGCTCACATTCAATCTTGTCCCTGTTATTTTGCCATTTCCTTAAGTTCATTTGCATCATATAGCAATACAAACCTTGCAGGTAAAACTGTTAATAGCTGGTTTAAGTGCATTTTCTGAAATATATTAGAATTACAAAAACATGGTTAGCATGTTCCCAAGAAAGCACTGTTAATTTGAGCTACAGTCCTTTACATATAAATTAGAATACCATCAGTAATGAGAATTAAGAAGTTGTTTGTCAAAGAACCTTCTTTTAAAGCTCTTCCAGAGAATGTCTGTAGTATACAGTGCCAAGCCATTTCAAGAGAAAGAAAATTGTGACCTGTAGTGTAAACCTGCACTCAGCTTCACCAGCTGATTTAAGGATACAGCTGCAGAACTAGGTAAGTGTGAGAAAGATAACACTCACAAAAAGTGTTCAATATTTAAAAGCTGCTACAGAAACATAAAAAAGTCAAACAGTAATTAAAGCTCAAACACATTTACCCCAGTCTCCTACAGTCAGAAGTACAAATGCGTAACACCAACCTCTGGAAGGGAAGAAAGTCAACAAGCAGATACAGAACTCTTTGACAGCCTACAGTCTGTGTCTGCAAGCACTTGGGAAAAGTCACTAAAAGACATCTCCATAAATGTTCTTTTCATTATGGAATGAGAGCAGCAACTTCCAAAGATAAGGAGCGCTCTGAACCTTCATCTACAGCATTGCAGGAGTTACAAGTTGTCTTCAATTAAGGATAGACTTGTTTCTATTACCATTCTTCCCCCTCCTTTCCCCTCTACCCCAATTTAAGGACGTTTCATCCCCTTGACAAAGAGCTGAAGACAAGAAAAATTAATTACGTAATTAGGGTTTCTGGAGCAATTAACTGATTAGGATAAACTTTTCATGAAATCCCCTTCCATCTCATTCCCCATGTTGTCCACCTACAAACAGAACACACATTTCCAGGTGATAAAAAAATACTGCATCATCTGAGTAGCTTATTTGCCTATTTAAGACAAAATAGCTCGCCTTATATTTCTAAGTCAGAAGATTAAAAACTGCCATCACATTTCTCATGTGCTAGAGATGAGTATTAGTGTGTTAAAGTACAAAGCTGAAGTCACTTAAATTTTCTGTGCTATATAACAACTTTTTTGTATCAGATTATTAGCAAGCATTAAATAGCAAACTAATCCTATTCATTACTCTGACATCACCTTTGGCACTCCATTCCAGATCGCTAGTACTCACATTATAGACAGTGGTTGTAAAATTTGACAGGAATTAGAAACTTCAACAGGCTACCATAAAAATGTCAGAGTTCATCTGTGAAGTGTTTATGGCCTATACAGAAAAAAGCTTTTGAAATTTTGGTTTTGTGTAGGGAAGACAGAGGCAACAATAGGCAAAATGTTGCCAGTCCAAGTTTTGATTTCCCCAGCACAAGTCCATGACCACAACTCAGCTCAGTTGCCTTTAGTTCCCCTCGTTAATAATCCCAAAGCAAAGAACATACAAATCAAGCAACAAAAATTGGTAGCTACTAAAATATACCAAAGTTACTCTGCAGATATGAAGTAGGAAAAAATTTCTAGCGATGAAAACGTGAACACTACAGAAATCTGCTCTTCTATGTCACTTTAGTGGTAGAGCAAACTTCACACAGACTGGTATCTGAGCAAAGGAGGGAGGACTGTTACATATGATTTATACAAATATCTGTAGGTGTATTTCAGAAAGACAAAAAAAAGCTGTAACAGTAAAAGTTATGACAAAAAACAGATTTAGCAGCACTAAGGCAGAGTTCAGTGCAAACAATGTTGTCTATAGCTTGCAGAGCAAAAAGTTACTGTTTTGAAAGTCTTCATTTTACATGTCACAAATTTATAATCAAGAAAGCACGCATGCAAGTTTTCCTAGAAAAGACTATTCACACACACACTTAAAGATCTTCATTAACACCAAGATGCAATGTTTCATGCACGTATTCTCCGGATAGTTTTTTTAATGAGAGGCCAAAGAAGGTAACCACTACAAAGAGTTCATTCAATCACTGAACTTTATTTTTTCTACATTTATTGCTGCCTCTCATTTGTAGATACAACTCTAGAATGAAGCTAAAAAGTTACAGATCCTTACCTGCCACACCAGCTGAAATCATGTGTACCTGGGTAGAATCTGGATTGAAAATACTGTTCAACTTTTCCTTGCAGTTTGAGTAAGCAGCAAAATATATCGCTCTAAAATTAGAACAAAATCCAAGTTATGTTTTGTGTGTCAATACCCTTACAAGCAGTGCCACTAACTTCACCAAATCAAGACCACCTTGGTTCAAGCCTTATTTCCTAAGCAGAAAACTACTGAATGATTAATGCTTGCAAATTAGCAGGACTATTCCAGGAAGGGGCAAGAGCACACTTTACAACTTTTCCTTCCACAACAGCTCCGATTAACAATTAGTGAGGGGAAGAATAGATAATTAAAGATATGGCAGTGATTTTTGTGGCACTAGGAAGTTTAAGCAGAAAAGCTAAACATTGCTGAACTAAGTGGAATTGCACAATTCTGTATGTCTTTAATAATGGATCAAATTTGTACTAATGGGCATAAACTCAATTCAATAGCATTACAATTTAAGAAGAACTAGTAAGTATGTAGCTTTTTAAACCAAAGAGCACATTTAATATTTATAAAATTGTTCTAAGGTTTAAAATGTAAATATTGATAACTGCAGTTATACTTTGTAACTTTGTAACTTGTAATATTTATATTTTAAATGTTAGAACAGCCGTTCCTTTAGTTTGGTATTTAAATAGACATAGCTTTTTCCTCTGAATACACTACAAAGAAAAGTATTTGTCAACTTATACTACATTCCAGTCGATATCAAGACAAAGCTAGACATAAAGTCTGTATGTCAATGTAAAATATTAGGAAAAAGGCATGTTTTCATCCATTAAAGCTAAAAAACTTCTTTTAAGCACATCTAAAACTCACATTTAAGGTTTTAACTCAGTTATTTAAACTTACACATAACCCTCTAGAAGAGGAAAAATGAACATGCACGTTTTCATGAACAGAACATTAACCTCATTAGCTGTGCAAACATGTTTTTCTTTATTATAAAAAAGATAAAGCGCTTGCTTCATGGGTGTAATTTTTAAAATGGAATCTGAACTTAGTTAAGTATACTGGATGTATTATGAAACATGCTTCTCTACAGCTTATTTAAACAAAGAGCTGCTGTTAAATCCACTTAGCTAATGCTTAATTGAAATGAAGTACTGGATGAAGACCGAGTCAGCCGGAGGGGAATGAGGATGTGCTTATTTATAAGACTTCACACATTATACCGAGTTGACATTTTTAGTATGAACACAGAGCAGGGGGGGAAGCAAACTAAGTATTTCACCCAGGGGAAGAAGGAAAGGGAATTATAAGATACAACATAAAATTTACTGGAAAAACACATAGGTTTTTTGCAACTGAGAATTTTTTTTCATTGAGGATAGCCACTTATAAAATAGAATTCATTGCTGTATAGAAATTGCTGTTAAAAAATAAAAAAGCAATGTTTAACATTCAGATCCAGACTGGACTATCAAACAAACAGGATCTTCAGTTGAAGAAGTACCCCACAGGTGTCAAGAACAAAGAAAGCTACTGGAATAACTTCAGCTTCTCCAAAAAACAATGCTAAGTTTGTGATCAGAAAATCGGAAGTATTCCTAATTCCTTAAAAATTCTGCTAAAATGAAAGTAATCCAATTCCCAAATTATATTTTTCTTATTCATGCAGAGGATATACAGAGCAACACCTCATCTGTCAGATTTATGTAGAAGACAGATCAATGCTGAATGGGAAATCCAGTTTAATAAAATTTTCCAGAAGCATCCAAAGACTTTAAATCAGAAAAGTTAAGATACTCCTCAAATAACATTTTCTGTTCAGACCAAAAAAAAACCCAAAACCACACCACACAAAAGCGGGCCACTAAATCAAGGGAATATTAAAACCTTTGTGGAATATATCCCCTCTGCATAAGGACACGTCTCTTGAAACAGAATAGAAGGGAATAAAAATGGGCCAAAAGATGACTATAGGCTCTTCCCAGATTAACTAGTTATATTAGTTTTACACAACTTTGTTTCCGTACTCTTCATTTGGTATTCTCCTATTTTTGGACTGAAGTTAGGCTACCGCTTGTATGTGAGGATCAATTCAGCTTCAGGCATAGCCTGCGCCTCACTGACTGCCAGCCCCAGCCAAGCAGCTGGAGCATTTGTATCGATGCACAGCAACTGAGAGCAGCAATACCACTGCCAATTAGACCAGATTTACACCCTCGTCCACTGTACTCTGACACTGCCCCAGCACCCTTTGATTTCAGCCCACTGCTGGATCTGCTTCCCCTGGAACAGCTGTAAGTGTGTCATCCCACCCAGTTTTGCCCTTTTTGAAGTTTCAGAGCAGGCTTCCTACTGCAGGGAGAGAGTAGCCTCTGCTTCACCAGCATTCAGGCAGAAAGAGCCAGTGTTTTAATAGTCCAGTCACCCAATTGCTTCCTGAAGATGACGGATTAACTAAAAGCTAAATCTCCATTTGGATTTTCAAAGGTACAAACTTCTTGTTTACATGTGCAACTCCTTAAGCATTTTCCTTCTTAACTGGACAAAACTCTGCATAAAGGATAGTATACAATAGTAAATACTATTACAGTACCATATGACAGTAAATGCTGAGAAAATTGATGCAGGGATGAGGGACTGGAGCTGCAGAGTATACAAGTGGCTCAATTTCCAGACAATGGAATTACCCCAGGAACCAAAGGTTATTTGCTATTAAGTATTTACAGCTGCAGTTGCAAAGACTCATTGCAAATAAATCTTAAATCTCATGAATAACATACAGCAACCAAAATTTCAAAGTTATTTCATTTACCTGGAAGGAGCAACACCTACTAAATTAGGACCCAGCCCTCTAAACAGAGAACGAGGACCTTCCTTTTGCAAGATCATCCTAGAAAACAAAAAAAAGTGACAAAACTGTAACATTCACATCAAAATTAAGGAACACACTGACCACCATAATTTTAAGCTTTACTCTATGTAAAACTTGCATAATATCTGACCATGCAGTGCTGACCACAAAAAAACCAGCCGCTTCCTAGAACCAGCATAAAATAAAATTCCATTATTGCTTGACATGTCATAGAAATGCAGGAACTAAGAGCCTTATGATGTCAGCATAGATTTACCTCAAAGATAGGAACACACACACAGAGCTATCTGTTATTAGGAAGTTAAAGAAAGTGTCCTTTTATCACGGAGAAAATAGTAAGCATGGAAATGTTCACATTTCTGTAGGCTCTAGATTGAGAGAAAAATATTTTGTTCTGTTCTACATTGCTTTCATTACCCTTTAGCTCCCAATGTTTCTGTATGAGAGGGACAGGGAGCGAAAGGCAAGAGAGGAGAAGGACTTATGAAAGTTCAGTTACAGCAAGTCATACGCCTTCCAAGAGCAGCTCGGAAGATGTTAGCTCTATCACTTATCATGCCCAGCCAGCCACATCTTTTACAATCTCTTATCTAATCTTCTCAAAAACACAGAACCCTCAACATGGCTTTGCATGTGCTACGCTGATTCTACGAGACTCCTAATAGCACGCCAAGTTACATATCAGAAGTTAGAGGAAAACACCCTTTCAGATACAAAGTCCTGCCTTCCCCATCTCCATACACGATTTAAATCCACTAAGCATACAACTAGGAACCATCTTTCACTTTATTCTTTCCACAAGATACAGTGAGTATTCTGACTACTGTAAAAGTAAATGGAAACCTCCACTGTAAAAGTAAATGGAAACCTCCAGTGTGAGCAGTGTCCCCCCCCAAGGCCAACAAGGATTCCCTCCTATCAATTCTGAACCACTGCCTGCATGCTCCTACCCAAGCACTGCCGCTGGGCTGTGGAACCAGTGGGTTTTCCTTTTCGACTCACTCCAGAAAAGACAATCCTTACCTCCTCAAGCAAGGCAATGCACTTAAGTTTGAACTTAACTGAAAAACATCCACTATAAACACAGCTCCAGAAAGACGGCTTGGGTGGCAGGGAGTGTCACCTTCCATCTTTGTGGGATTTACAAAGAAACATAGGGATAAGAACAGTGAATTGAAGCCTCAAATGAGGCATTACTAGTACTTAAGGGTTTTTTAATACCTATCCCATGCAACTGTGGTTTTTAGAAAGAGCAAGGTCACTGACATAGTAAGAGGATATCCATTAACATTCAGGTTTAGTAAAATCAATCTGTTCAACAATCTAGATGCTAATCAGATATGTTTTTTTAAACAGTGTGGTAGGACATGGGAGGAGAAACAACAACTATCTGCATCCCATCACTGCAAATTGCTCTAGCAATTGCTTGAGAACCAGATTTAAAGTTAATTCGTCACTACTTCACTAGATGTTGCAACATAGAACTATAAGCTTATTGATTTAGAAACACTGGCCAATATACACAAATCATTCTCCTGTATATTTCTTCTTCAAAGAGACATGCAGGTTAATGACAAGTCAATTACTCAAAGCAAACTACCCTTGTATAAATTACTATTTTGTTTTGAATTTACTATCAGAGCAAACAGGTGAAAACCATCTATAGCACTGAAGAACATTCCAAACCTTTTCTGATTTCCAGCAGCTGATTCACCACAGTTCTGCTGCTAAATGAAACCGAAAGTTTACATTTGTTTTCAGTAAGCAAAAATAAAATGGGGCTTCTTCACAGTTACCACCACTATTTAGGAACACTGGCACATAATGTGTCTAGCAGCATCTTAGCTTTGTGTTCACAATTAGATATGACATGGACCTGTTGGAGTGAGTCCAGGAGGGTCACAAAGATGATCAGAGGGCTGGAACACCTCTCCTGTGAGGACAGGCTGAGAGAGTTGGGATCGTTCAGCCTGGAGAAGAGAAGGCTCCAGGGAGACCCTAAAGCCCCTTCCAGTACCTAAAGAGGGCCTACAGGAGAGATGGGGAGGGACGCTTTATGAGGGGAGTGTAGTGATAGGACAAGGGGCAACAGTTTTAGACTGAAAGAGTGGAGATTTAGATTAGATATTAGGTAGAAATTTTTCACTCTGAAGGTGGTGAGACACTGGAACAGGTTACCCAGAGAAGTTGTGGATGCCCCATCCCTGGAAGGTGTTCAAGGCCAGGCTGGACAGGGCTTTGACCAACCTGGTCTAGTGGGAAGTGTCCCTGACCATGGCAGGGGGGCTGGAACTAGATGATCTTTAAGGTCCATTCCATTTCTAACCATTCTATGATTTCCCTATGTGGGTAGAGTTGCTCCACAGCCATAATTGAAATATTGAACACATACACAAAAGCACTTCGGAAATACAAATTACTTAGACATGTCTGACATCCTGAAAGTATTTCTAACATTTGCAGAACGAATTATTCAAAAAAATCTTACTGTATTCCAGAGCTCAGAACAGACACAGCATCACATTATAGCAAAGCTGAACCCAATTAACATGATCTGTATCCACTTAAAATACTACTTAAAAATCACTACCACCACAGCTTCATGTGTTACAAATATGTATATATGCACATATAAAATATGCACGTACACAAAGTAGCAGGAAACCTCAGTGTCTTAAGAGAAACTTAGGAGTGAAGGGCACCAGGTCTATTTGTTTCTTCTGGATGTACAGTGTCCCAAGACTTGACAGAGAAACATAGAGTTAAAGAGAGGTTGCAGCAGGATTTATAAGGGTGGTAGCTACTGGTGCTCTTCTGCATTCACAGACACCAGCCAGAGGAGTTCTAGAGCCTATACTGAAAATAAGGCACAAACTATTTGCATTAAAGAGCATGTTCAGAGCCTGCACTGTTTATTGAAAGCAGTAAATGGCAAATCCATGGTTGGAAGAGCAGCACAAATGTTCCGTATGGCCTCAGCTGACCTGCGTATGTCACATGGGGAAGTCTGCATTGGGAGGCCGGTCAGATTTCCATTATGAAGACCATCAGGTTTAAACTCTGCAAGGTTAGTTAGGAGAGGTATCTGCAACATGATATACACCACAGATATTTAAGAATAAGGAAATTTGCTTTTGTTGCCAGAGAATGCAGTCACCCGTACAAGTTCTTCTGAGTTTCTTTCCTGACACAGATGCCTCTGAAGTCACGTCTGCTGACACTAAGATGCGAAAGTGATTCCACAGCAGTCAGTTAACTGAAATTCCAACATCATTTGCCTGAATCACCCAACTTTAAGTATTGTAAGCCTTGGAGCACTGCACTGAATTTGGTGTGAGAAGAGACAACCAAACCCTGACACTCACAAGTCAGAAAATACCAAGTGACAGTGAAGGCATGAGAGTGACAGAGGGACCCAGTTTGATTTCCCCACTAAACAGTCCTAATCCCTTAACCAGCAGACATCAAGAATTATTATGTGCTGCATCTACATATTTTTATTGTCACAGTCCATTGCAATGTTATTTGGGATTTTTTCATATTTACTGCATTTAAAGAACTTGAATGCCACCAAAGTTACTTGGCATCTCAGTTATTTGATACTGACCTGGGAGAAAACACCTCTAAGCAAAGAACAAAAGCAGCTACATTCTTGTATCGCAGATAAACAAACAACATGTCTAAGCAGCAGATTTAAAGAAAACAAACAAGCCCTACCAATGAAGTTTATCATGGACTACCTCTACTTCAGCCTGAATTTGCTTCCTGGGATGACCAAGTTGTTTTAGAGATGCATTTAAAGCATAGCAGGCTTCCAGCACAGGAGCATATGAAACAAACTGCTGTTCATCCTGCTATTCATTCAGACACATTTCTAAACAGAAGATAAATTCACAACCAAACATTCAGGGAAGAAGCTGAAGGGCTCAACTTCCAGCAAGAGAAGCCAATAATAAGGCAAGCATTTTGGATGGAGCTCTCCTTCCTTCTCACAATCTGAGCCCTTCCTTCCCACATACCTGTTCTCAACATGTTCACCTAGACTCATACGTAAAAGATACTGAATCAAAACTTCCACGATAAGAACTATCTTCCATTCAAGAAGCTATTTGGGTACAACCTCCATTTAAGCAAATCCTCTTCTCTAACCAGATTAACCCTAAATCCTGCACCACAACTGCCAGAAGAGGCTCTCTACAAACTACTTCTCACTGATTAATTGGTGATAGAAAATAGCTAGTATTATCAAATTCTTTCTAATGCAAGAAGTCCTTTCTGGAGGAAAACTCCCCTCTCATACCCAAACACTGAAGGTACCTCCCCATAACTGGTGAGCTTGAGTCCCCCAGAGTGAAGTGAACCCTGCCAGTGGTCAGTTTAACTGTGGCCATACAAATCTCTTCCCTGGCAACTGAACATCACGAGCACTGATGGCAAAGAGCGGACAGGCAGTCCCAGTTCAGTGAGGTGCTATGTAAATCATATAAAATCTGGCCTTACTTATCTCTTACTAGCTCTAAAAGTGTTACTAGTCAGCACATCCACTAGAAGATACCAAAAGGCAAGGAAGGGTATAGGGTAGTGAAACGTGAGAGAGACTGAGAAGATGAGTTAATTCTCATAGGACTTCTTGCCTCCATATTCAGCAACACCTATGATTTGGACACATGACAGTTTAAAAAAATCTCATACTAACACTTTTTCAGGATGAAAATACAGCCTAGCACATAAGTGTTACAGTGCTCCCAGTGAGTTTTGGGGATGTAGTTTGGACCTGTGAATTGTACAGGGTACATATACTCTGGCTAATTCAATGTACAAACTCAAGCATGAAGGACATTTGGAAAAGTGGAATGTTAAACTTACAGTTAAAAGGCAAAATATGGAAAGTCATCTCACGTTAGCATCATAACAGACATAAGAGTCTAAATATTTCATATGAATTTGTCCAACGCCTCTCTCCATCTCCCTCCCCAAACTGAGTCAAAACTCTAGTAATACGTATACTCACTTCAAACAATGGAGAGGTCCAGGAGAAACTCTAGTTACTCGATTGACGCTAGCACCATTCACAGTGTTGAGATGGACTTCAGAGATGTAGAGAGTCACAGAGGAGGACTGCAATCGTGTTTTCACAACTTCCAGTGGACATGTCAGAATTGCACCAACAGTACCTCCACAACTGCAAAAAAAAAAAAAAAGTAGGATCATCACATTCCTAACTGCAAAGACACTGAAGGATACATTAACATTATACTCAACAGTCAAACTGCAAAAGGTGAAGAAACAACCGGAACATGCGTGACAACACTGCCATTATTTGCCCTTGAAGGCAAGCAAACTTAAGTCAGTTTGTTAACCCTACAACTTAAGAGTGAAAATTTAAACAGACAAGAATAAAGTTTCCCAAAGTAGTGAAGGTGCACAGTATCCAGTACATGCTGTTCAAATCAGTTCTGGAAAGTAGTTCAGTATGTGAAATGTTTAACTTCTTATGATAAATTTTAACTTTTTTTTTTTTTTGAATGTTTAGTGCACTCCTGACCACAAACAAGGTGCCAAAAATCCTTAAGGGTAGAAAAGATTTATGCACTATGCACACACAGAGCTACATGTGAGAACTGTGGTGTGGCAACTTAATACAATTAAAATACTTATGAAGACATCTTCAAAGCTCCACTTGTATTTTGGGCATCGTACCATGAAAGCAACGATTCTGAGTGTTTCCTGAGTCTACCCATTAGAGCAAGACAGACTAGATTCTGAGTACAGAATACTGTGAGTAGAACCTGGGAAGACAAAAGAGCTTTAAGTGGCTAACCAGTTGAAGATGCGCAGATTTTGTTTCAGTCTGCCACTCATTTCTGTGAGCAAGCCAAGGCAAGGCAAGCCAAGCATGACTTGTGCTGACAGTGGAGTTACTCCCATTCTGCTAGAGCAGAACACAGCCAAGAACATACTGCTTTTGAGCAGCTCTGCTCAGAGGATTCTTCCGGTGCTTGTTCATAACCGATTTATTGTTATCTATACTGCTATGTGTAACAATGATCACAGAGCCTCTGAGGGAAAAATATCAAGACCACAAACTCCAATTCCAAAGACAACCCCAAAATTCCTTGACATTACCATTACAAAAAAATGCTCCCTTGAACCTTTCCCGAGATCAGTATTCTTAACTTTGCCAAATATCTTTCTTAAAACTATGACCAGACACTATATGCGCCCTTTTTTAAAACAAAAACAAAAAAAACCCACAAAAAACAAAAAAACCCCAACACCAAATTTAGTGGGGTTTAAATTAGGGTATTAATTAGTGCTGCTAACAATCAAGTCTAAAATCCACTAACACAAGTAAAATTCATACTAAATTCAAAAAGCCCAGCTTTTACTTCTCTGATGCAATAACTAGAGCTGGTGTTTGATTTTGACAAGATAGTTATCAGCAATTTTGTTGTAATATGAGAGGGTCAAACACTCCGAAAAACTGTAAGATTTGTTCAATAGGATTTTTAAAATAATGTCTTCCAAAATGCAAAGAGTTCAGTACAAATTAGAAGTGATAGCTAAGACTCAAGATCTCCTATAAACTTTCACAGGAAGGTAGCTTTTAGTCTGCTGACTCTCTCCTACTGCAGAGAATATGAGAAATAACAGTACTTGTTAGCACAGTGCTGCGTCCTAAAAAAACTAATCTGTTTGTATTTATTGAACTGACAATACCAAACAGCTGCAAAGCAGGATAATATTTGATGATGTTCATGTAATACTCCATTTAAACCTATTGACCTAGAGGTATCTTATTACTAAGCCTAAAGGCATCTTATCCCACCCCTAACTCCAACATTAGACTGAAGTTTACTCTCTTCCAAGTTTTAATTGAGGAAAGAAATCAAGTTTCTTTATCAGTCTGGAAAAAACTGTTCTCACAGGAAGATGGAAAACAGTTTTCCAGCGTGTGCTGTACACATGCAGTAACAGACTGATACAGCTTTTAGAGTAGCATGTTTAAAACACCTCTGAATAAGCAATTCACATGCTTACTCTTCTAATGGTAAGCTACAAATAGGCTCTTTAAAATACAGAGTTGCAGGAAAAGACAGGCTAGACATGCTAATATTTACTTTCGCCAGTGCTGGAAGCAGCAGGAGCCTGTAACATGTAAAGGTTCACAACACGAATACCACATGAGAACCATAGGTAGGCCAGCCCTGAAAACAACTTGACATGGAGCTTTAGAGCTTGAGTATCTTTCAAGACAGACAGCAAGTTACCGTGTTTCCTGCAGTCCTACAGCAGACACTGCTGTATGGTAACATGCCTGTGCAGGCAATGTAGGAAAATTAGAGTTTATTTCCTTTATTTCCATCCCCTCTGTTTCTGATCACCTCCAGCCTACTCCCTTTAAGATCTTTCTGCATTGATTTTGGACAGGTTACATGAGGACTTGTTTTCAAGAAACACTAATAGCATGAGATAAATACTATGGAAGGGGGAAGAAAGGAGAAGGAAAAAGCCTGGCCTGCATTCTTCAGCAGGGCTTGGAATTTGGAGCCATTAATGCTACTGGCTCCACAGCTACCTTGCACTGGAAAATTTTTCCAAAGTTGAAGATTAACACTGAGCTGGAGCTTGTGCCCTGCACCACATCCCAATCACCACAAGGGATGTCTGCCTGCAACAGCACTTCTGTCAGACATTCACTGGGGATGGGTTAGAAATACTTCATTCAGCAACGGATTACTAGATTACCAGGGAAGAGGGCAGACTTACAGCTACTCAATACTGATGTTCTTTTTATGTTTGCCTACAGCAAGCATTGTTCAGCAATAACCAACTGATGTAACCACAGCCAGCACTATTTTTACATGCATAATAAAAAAGCAGCAGACCCACTGCCTCCTTTTTAGAACTGGGCACCCTTTACCTGCACCACAGTCTGCCATTCAAGTAAATTCAAATAATGAACACCCTTAGCAGTTTTTTACTGGTGTGTTGTTGGGTGGTTTGGGGTGGTTTTTTTTCCTTTTAACAGTTTAAGATGTCTCAACTGAACCTGAGAATATTTTGAATGTTTTCCACTAATTATTGATAGCTTGGATTAAAATTCTTCTCTGTCCTCTATCTTCAAGATCTCAAATTGCTACTTACAAATGAAGAAAGCAGGTAAGTTTTATAGTGCTATGTGGTTCTGTATTGCTCACAAACAAGTCCTTGCAAATTCCCCAATTTGTACTCCTGTCAAAATGTAACACCTCACTCTCCCAGCCCTCAAAAAGCCCTGCATAGTAAAGAAAGTATCTGGAATTGAAGAAGTGAAAGAAAAAGTCCCCAAATATTGAGAAACCAGACCTTGCTCAGTAGTCACAAGATCCACTGAGTTTGAACCAAACCACTAAAGGAAAGCATACACCAGGAACTACACTGATTTATCTAGTTCACTTGAACTTCAAGATAAACAGTGCAAGGCTTGACAAAAATCCGTTTATGAGAAACTGTCAGTAAACATAGCTTGTATCTAAACAAAGGACAGACAATTCAATAACTATGCACCCTGTACAAATAAGCAACTTCCAAGCAGCACATCAGCTGTTCTGTCACCAGCACCAATGATAGTGTATTTTACTTAGAAATATATTTCCGCCCTTGCTTATTTAACATGCTACTAGAAATACTGTGAAAGAGACAGCTGCTTCTTTGTGCTCCAAGTCCTAACAGCCACCTCCAGCTTAGCAAAAGTGTTCTATAAATTGCCAGCAGACTGCCACCAGCATTCCTGCTACCCTCCTCACCAACTCAAATTAAAAGGAGGGGAGGCTTTTTTAGTTTGTGGCTTAACACAAATTAGGTGGTAGTCCAGTTTAGAAAAGCATTTTAAGAGTTAGAAAATTATTAGATTTCTTCTCAATATCACAGGTGGGATTTTGTAAACTAAAGAAATTTCTCTGGGCTTCAGCAACTCCAGTCATGTGCTAGGCCCCAACAACTGTGACTTGTGAGAGCACTTCCTCACGTGTAATTTCTTCTCCAGGATTAGATGAGTTTCACCTGACAGAGTAGGTAAGGAAATACACTCCTGCTGGCAGAGTATAAACTGGAAAAGAAGGGCAAAACCTGAGACACTCCTGTGTCTGAATGCTTACAGCAGTTTCTAATGAATGCTGTTCAGAATCATAGGATGGTTAGAGTTGGAAGGGACCTTAAAGATCATCTAGTTCCAATGCCCCTACCATGGGCAGGGACATCTCCTACTAGACCAGGTTGCTCAAAGCCCCATCCAGCCTGGCCTTGAACACTGCCAGAGATGGGGCAGCCACAACTGGGCAACCTGTTCCAGTGTCTCACCACCCTCACAGTAAAGAATTTCTTCCTAATATCTAATCTAAATCTACCATCTTTTAGTTTAAAACCAATACCCCTTGTCCTATCATTACACTTCCTCATAAAGAGGCCTCCTCCATCTTTCCTGTAGGCCCCTTTAGGTACTGGAAGGGGCTATAGGTCTCCCCAAAGCCTTCCCCTCTCCAGGCTGAACAACCTCCAACCCTCTCAGCCTGTCCTCACAGAAGAGGTGCTCCAGCCCTCTGATCATCTTTGTGGCCCTCCTCTGCACTTGCTCCAACAGGTCCATGTCCTTCTTATGTTGGCAGCCCCAGAGCTGGACACAATACTCCAGGTGGGGTCTCATGAAAGGAGAGTAGAGGGGCAGACCAACTGTTAATTTTCCCTACCCTAAATTTGACATTTGCCTCTAATCAATGTTTAATAAAAGCCTTTTTCAGCTTTGCCAAGTAAGTATAAGAAAAACTTGCAAAGCTAACTTTCATGAGAAACACCTGGTCATACAAGGGCATAAGAATCCTCCTGCAGGTCCCACGTAATTTGAAGGGAACAGCAAAGATCAGTGGATAAATCCACAAAAATAAGCACACAGATACAGATAAGAAAGGAAGATTAAAATCTCACTCTGTTAACACAGTCAAGTTAGGGAACTAAATCTGCAGCTTAAAGTGTAAAAGAAGGCTCAAGAGACATTGTACTCAGTGAAACAGATATGCAGTTATCATCTAACCTGCAGGATTGTGACAAACTTAAAACAGCAGTAAAACTAAGAACAGTTGTCTCTACTTGACATCTCTTGGAGAGAAGAATCTAGGAATATGGCAATGCTCTCCTAAACGGCACCTTATTCCCAAGAGTACCCATGCAAAAAACAAACAAACAAAAAGCCCAAAAAAACACATACCAAAACCCTCCAAACACCTAATTTGATCCCTAATGTGCATTTAGAAGTCCATCACCTCCCCAAATTAACAGAAACAAACCTAGAACTATTTGGTCTTTAAACTCTGCTAGCAATTCAACACAGATACAGTATCAACAAACATTTTTCCCCAGATTAACCTGTATTATTTGTGAGACACTTCAAGGAAAGAAATATGCATATGCTTCAAAAACCCAGTCCTGTTTGGCATTCAAATTCCAGGGTCTATTTCCAGAGATGGCTGCACTAGAAAACCTTCTTTTACTATTGCAAGTTGAGGGTATCTGCTAAGGAATCACTGTCCTTCTCCAGAGTAGATGAGTATCTCCTACTGTTATCTTACACCCCTGCAAGTAAAAGCAGAGACAGCTTCAGCACAGATAAGGGTCTCAACTTCAGACACTGGACCATCTATAAATGCTCCAATGCAGATTAATATTCCCAATGTCAGTGTCAGCTAACCTAGAGTTGAAACTGTCAGTGCAAGAATTTTTTTATTCCTTCAGGTAATTATGTATTTTATACAAATAAAAGGCAAGGCTGCATAGTGGTAGTCTCAGATTCACCTTTCACGGTATTTGTAACCACAGCCTCAAAGACTCAAAGATAACCCTTGACCCTGTTATCTTGGGTCTACATTCATTCATGTATTTTACCAGCTGTTTCTCTTTCCTGGATGAAAGTTCCATGCAAATACTGGCTACCAAGAGAAAAAGCAAGAAAATTTATCTCAAAACTCTTGTCAAAAGAAACAAAACCCAAGCCACTTGCAAACAGAACTCCTTCTAATCTCGTCACCATTTACTGCAAATTCAGGTCCCAAATCTATCAGCAGTTTCACAGAGCTGTTTTACAACTGATGTGTAACTTTCACATCAACAGATTGAGTTGCAGGTTTGGATATTAAGGTTACAGTATCCCTCTTTCGAGAGCATTTAAGGGCTTTAGCAAGTACAACTCTTAGAAACAGCAAGAACGTATCTCATTAATCCTTAATTTGTAGGGTTTTCCTGTTGTTCTATTGCTAACCTTGTATATTATACACCTTTCCACCTTTAGTATTATTATGACAGGGAGTACTGGCAGCCAGAAACCCTTAATCCCCTTATTCACTGACTACATTTCTTTGCTGAAACTTAGAAAGTGTAAGTTAAGCTAACATCCTTAAACTAAAAATAATAATCAAACTTGCTATTTCTAATTAAAAGCATAAAAATAAGTTTCCCCTGATGTGCTGACATATAGAAACCTACAAGTGAAAACAGGAAAAAACACCACACGGGGAACAAGCATCACCGGGTTCCATTAGCCAAAACAAACATCAACACATACAGCGTGGCTTCTATTAGGAACCAGGGCAAATAACTGTTCATAACAACATTCGTATTAAGTAAAAACAGCTGAAAACATCAGTAATCTAGAAGGGAATAAGAGAAACAACAGCTTCACAGTTTCTCAAGTACTGACAACAATTTTCATGCATTTTGGTAACCTCATGGAGCAAAACCCAAGCTACTCAGTGCTTTAAACAAACATTGCCTTATTCCCCACAGAAGAGTATCTGAACACAAAAATAACTTGAAGTTTGGACAGGAAGGTACTAACCTTCTCCTGTGCCTTACAACAGGAAGAACTCGTTCTGAAAGACATTCAGAGTTATGCCAGGAATGTGTTTTGGGGTAGAGCTGAGCCCAAGTGCTTGGCAACTCAGTTACAGCTCAAGTGTCTATTTTCTGAAAGGAAGTAAAAAAGCCCCTATCATCACACTACCTGCTACATTATTAACTAATATCTTCTTTAAAAAAACCACACCAAACCCCAAGGGTCTTTCACCTTCACTTCATACGTATCAACAGTGTGATCTTTCTGAAGAATTCAAGCATTTATCTTAAATGTATTTTTTAAGTCCCAAGTTTTTCAGCCAATGCAGGGATGTGCCAAGAACCTCTGTCAGAAAAAGAGCGATTTAAATTACAGATCAATTTCAGACAGTTCTATAATCAGGACAAATAAATAGAGACTCCTCCCTGTACTCCCTCACATATTAAATTAGAAAAGAGCCAACTTTCTGCAAGAAACACCAAGAGTAAAGAAAGAATTAAGAAGTAATCTTGTGACTGTCCAACCTTGAACTCAGAAAAGCAGCTGTCCGCCTCCTAACCCAAAATGGTCCCTCCTTTTGCTGAAGAAACAAAGCCCAGGCAAGTTCCCATGCCCTGATGGAAGTTTGTATGATACAGAATTACTGCCATAAGCTTTCTGGAAATAAGGCATTAATCATGAAAACCTGGAAGTTATTTTTGTAGCCGACATCTGAATTTTCATTTGATGTACCAATTACGATTGCAAGCAGGTATGTTCAAAACATACTAATCCTCCCTATAAAGCAAGATTAAGGTCTTTCTACTACTTTTTTGTTTGTTTGAAGTAGTCTAATAACAAAAAAAGGCACGCAACTGTGTAACTTACTTGAACTAAAATGTTCATCTAAATCTTATATTTCAATCACAAGACTTTGTAATTTAAGGATGCAGAATGTTCAATTGATTCTTCTTCTTGGTTTGGAATAAAAGCACCTGAGTTTGTACTACCAACATGCTGTTTACAGTGACAACAGATGCTGTTTGTCTAGGAGACAGAAAACCAGAAGACACCCAAAAAAAATATACAGCTTGATTACTGAAACAGAAGAGTTCTGAGCAATGCAACTGAGTATCTCAGAAGAAAAAAATAAATCAAGTTTCACCTGAAGCACAATTTTCTATCATGATCCAACACTACAAGTGCCCAGCTAGTTCCTGCTCCCACAAGGACAACATCCTATTAGCAAATGGAGCTGTGTAACTACGTGGTTTGCGGAAACAGAACCTGACAAATAGGGGTACCATGACAAAATATGAACTAAGTGATTTCAAACATGTCACAGCATGAACCGAACTCCAGGTACACTACTGATCCATTCAGGTATGCTCCCTGCAATTACTCTTCAGTATAGAGTGCAAAATGGTAGTTTTGAATATAGCCTAGAAAACTAAGCTTAAGTGTCTTTAGGGAACAGTAAAGTTACTGCTTGGAACCAATTTTTTACAAATTCTATCAGTTAAAACTGCTATTCTTCAAGGAATGTGTTCTTAAAAGTTAGTAACCTTTTTTTTATTAAAAAAGAATTCTTTATTTTTCTACCTTATTTCCTGTAAACATGATGCTCTTCTCATGCTATGTATTTTTTACTTCTAAATGAGATTGCTGTTATTTTTACATACCAAAGTTCAGAGAATACCCTATTTTTAAAAAGTCAAGAAGGCCCAAGTAGTACAAGTTGGGGGGTGCAGTTGCAAGCAAATGAAGTATTACTTTGTTGATGTATTGGCTAATGCATGAACTAGTCCAGCAAAATCATTTAGATGAGCTTTCTTTTCCAGAAAAAAAGCACCACTTCAATTCACTGATGGTGCTAGAATCTACATTAAAGCCATTCCAAAAGGAGTACTCAATTATTTTTTTAGACTTTGAATGCATATTTCTATCACAAAATATTGGCTGTACTTACAATTACCATGAAGTTATGAAACAGAGATGGGATTCTTAAAAGCGAAACTACTTGAGAAAAAGTTACTTTAGAAAAACAAAGCAAGTAGTAATTGCTGAGCAATTCCCCCACCATCACTGCCCCAGTGGCCAGGACAGCTAAAAGAATCTATCAAACCTGTTGGAAAGGGGTAAGGACGCAGAGATAGAAAAAAACCCCAACAATTGAGGGTAAAAATATTATTAGAAAAATGAAACTAGTCCCCAACATAAACTTGTAATGGCCCAGAAGTATTGCAGTTTGACAGTTGTTTAATTAGTCATGAAACAAGCTACGCAGCTACAGAAAAATCTCAGGATGGCTCCTCCTACATTACTAAAACAGCAATGTCATCAGTTATAGTTTCATTACAGAAAGCAGGAACTGAAGATTGAACTTAGACATTACAAAAAAGGCCAGCAGACTGAGATAATCACATTGTTTCCATACAGTCTCCTGTGAAACCTAAAGGAAAACAACACTTCCTTCAAGTTTCACAGAAGACTAAAGATCACTCAGGTGATCTGTAGTCCACCATGCCTGCAAAGAAGTCATGAGATGACCGCCAATAACTTTCCTACTGCAAAATGTGACCAAATATACACTGTTAGCTTTGCTGAACTAAGGTTACAGGAAACGTGTGGCTGGCACATGAGGAAAACATTCAGCCTTTTCCTCGCAGTATAACCCTTGACCCAACTGGCCAGCAGCTAACTGTAGACCAGACTTCTCTGCGAAGAATAGGAATGAACGAGTTGAGCTGAGCACTCTTCATGCAGTCTTAAATTTCAGGTCTATAAACCTGTCTCTGTCATTGCATATGATTCTGTCTAGTAATGTCCCCTTGCAGAGCTATCAAGGTAAAGTGCTACAATAAGGCAGCACTCCTTCTACTGCTTTTCTGAATGTTTACAAGGATGTGAATTCTGAAGAAAAAAGTGCATACTACCACATCTTGGACCTCCTATTGCATAATCCCTCTCCTCTTAAACAGAGTGCCAGAAATCAGGGGTTGAAAAAGCATCCATGTGAACACTAAATCAGGTGTGTAACAGTGAAAACCTGCAAAGCGTGCTGGAAGCAGAGAATGTGCTCATATGTAACCAACTCACCCAGACCTACTCAGAATAAACAGTACATTCTTCTTCCACCTCAAACACCCCAGTCCAGAGTCAATGAGTACAAATGAAAATCCAAGCTTCAAGCTCTCTCTTGGGATGCAAAGCATATTCTCAGTCTCTCACTTCTCCCACCTCTGCACAGCCATGCTCACTACCCAAATACACCTTTGTCATTAAGCCAAACAGGATCCCCAGCTTTCTCTTTCAAGCTAGGTACTCTTCCCACTTTATCCCTGGAGGGATCGCAGGCTGTGTAACCGCATACAAGCAAGCACCTGCCGAAGGTATAAAAGCTACCTCAAACCTAACCAAGGCTACAAAGACCGCATCTTTACTTTTAGGCATATTCTTCCCTCCAATTTCTTCTATCTTAGTGGGCGAAAGCTGCATGACTGTGTCAAGCCTCACACCTAAAAGCAGTATGCACCAGAGTGTTGAAATGCATTCAAGTGGCCCTAGGACACCAGAGCTGCCAGCAAGCCATCTCCAGACCACTGAGAGGACAGGCACATCGGGGCAGCCCCTCTGGCGTGGTGGGGGAGCCCACACACAGAGGGCTCAGGCTATTTCTCCTCAGAAATACCAGAGAAGGGACCAACACCCGGAAGGGCGATCAGAGGGCCTATTATTTAGGTAAAGGTTCCCCCCACTCTCCCAAGGGCCCACATACCACCCACCCCGCCTGTGGCAAAACGCACCACCCGGGGCCGGGCCAGCACCGCAGGCCTGCCCGGGCTCCCCGCGCGGCCCAAGGGCGCTTGCCAAGGCAGCCAGCTCTCCCCGGCGGGGCTGGGCCTAAAGGCACAACGCCGGCCCGGGGCAGGCCCAGAAAGGCCTCAGGGCAGCGGGCGGGAAGCGGCGCGCCTGCAGCACCTCCGCGCGCCCCCACACACCCCGCGCCGCGGGGACCCCCGCTCTCCTCCCCCAGGGCCCCTCTGGCACAGAGACGGGGCAGCTGCCCCTCACAGCCCTCCCGCCCCAGCGGGGCCCCCGCGACGCCATCAGGAAGCCGCTCCAGGCCACGGCCGAGCCCCCGGTCCCCACACCGCGCGCGGCCGCTCCCGGCCAGGCCAGGCTGTGGCGGGCGGGCTCAGCAGCAGGGCAGGACCGCCGCAGCCCTAAGGATAAGGGGCAGGAAGGTCCTGGGGGAGCCATTTACAGCGACAAGGGCGGCGGGGGACTGTAGGGCAGCACGCAACATACGTCCCGCTCAACCGAGGCGGCGAGGAAGGAAGAGGGTGGGGGTGGGCAGGCAGCCCCGCCTGACAGCCAGGCCGGGCAGCGGCTTCACCTACCCGCCAGCAAAGAGATGGACTAGGGTATCTCTCTGGCTCATTCTCGTCGCCGCCTGCACCCGGGCGGGAAGGAGGTAGGACTGCCGGGCGCTTCCGCCCCGCGCTCGGCCGAGCCGCGCTCCACAGGGCCCAGCATAAATACGCACCGCGGCCGGGCGGCGGACTGCGGGGGGGCGGGCTCCGCCTCCCGCTCCGGGCCGCTGCGGGGGCCGCCCTCATGAATATGCAACAGCTCCCGCCCAAGTAAACAGAGGCCGCCATTGGCTGGAGGGGTACGACGTCACCGCGCTCCGCCTGATAAGTTGGGCGGGGAGAGGGTTAACGGCTCCTCTGAGGCGAGAGGGGTGTGTGTGTGGTGCTGCGCTAACGGGCTCGATCCTCCGCTCTGTGAGGGGTTTCTCTGGGGTCCTACGGTAAATGTCTCTTCTAGGAGCCGCCCTGCCTTTTCTCCTTCCTTGTGGTGGGCATTACGCCCATCTCTCTGAGCCCCCCAACCAGCTATAGCTGTTGGCCGCCCTCCTGAGGTGCGTGCCGGCCCTGAGGGAAGGTCACAAACAGCAGGCACAGAAAACATGGGGAAGAGGGACGTGAAAAACAGCCCTTGTGCCCTCTGCGTCCCAAAGCAGTGGTATTAGCAAGGCACGTAGCAGTCTTAGTTTTTGCTTCCTCCTATTTTTGCATTTTAGGTCGTATCCTCAGCTACTGAAGCAATGTATCTCCCCAGAGAGGCACCCAGACACTGGCTCCTTGGGAATGTTTCAGAAGTGAGTATTTTGACTCATTGGATGACTTCTGTCTCGATTTTCTTCAAAAACATATGGGTAAGGGAAAACAAATAATACTACACAGGAAAAGTCTTAACATCATGTTGTCCAAGTCAACATTTTGGAAATCCAAGCACTGAAAAGCAAATAAATGACTACCTAAAATCTTCATGAATATCCACATAATGAATACAATATTCTTCCAAAATACAGGGAGCTATTTCATAGGAGCACAACAATTTTTAATCTCTGTATTAGTAAAAGAAGCATGTGTTTGGAAATAGTGATTTCTTAAAACAAAAAATACTCCTCCTTAAACAAAAAAAAACTCCAAGAAGGTGAGCTAATGTAGAAGACACAAATAAGGTAGAAATATAATGTGAAACTTTGCAGGAGTGGAGGGAGTTGAGGAGGAGTTGGGTGGGAAAAGACTTGGAGAAACATGTGAGATGTGGAGAAACTGAGAGGAAAAAAGTGGTTACATTGAACTGAGACAAGTAAAAGTAGGACAATGATATTGCAGTTGATATTCTGCATTAGTACTCCACACAGCCTGTAATTGAAACTAGTGAACAAATGATGAGAATTGTTCCAAAGGAGAACGACAGGTAAGATTCTCAGAAGCCTGTAGTATACATACATGAGACATGTTAAACTTAACAGTCAAAAAGTGAGAAATGATCACGTGCAGCTTGGCACAAGATGTCACACAGGAAAGAGTAAATATATTCAGGTTATTTAAAGCAGGTAAAATATTTTGAAAGTACTGGAAAACCCTACTGGTGATTTTATTAAATGCTGTATGAAAGATGAAGGGTCATATGCCAAATACTTAGTTTGAGGTCATGGGTCCAAATTTTTTCCAATTCCCTCAGTAGCTTAAGAAGGAACAGAGGATGGGTTTTCTGCAGGCCATGTGATGCCATCCAGTGAGCACATGTCCCAGTAAACTCAAAAGAAGATTAAAAACCAGACAAAGACTCTGCTTTATTCTGACTCTGTATAGGTGAACTCCTAATCTGGGAGCTATTAACTTTATCTGGTGCTTATGGCTTGCACTGTGACAAATGAAAAACTGTAATATGATGATTTTTAAGAATGCTTACTGAGTAGTAAGAATAAGTTGATTTGTTGAAATGTTTTATTTATGTTATTAGATGCTTTGTCCTTTTTTTTAAATTCCATCTTTTTATAGAAAGTTTAGCTGTTCCATTGACGCTTTTAAAAGGCCTGAACGGAAATATTTTAAATTTTTATTAGGAGTCTGAAGCACTCTGGTTCAAAATGATTTTGTAGTTTCTTGAGAGCTGTCTTTAACACTACTTTTTCTTCTATTCTCCTTCCTAGGCTGGACTTTCTGGATGGACTGTGTTTCCCATAATGTTTGATGGATATGGGTTCTTACAGTGCATTTCCCCTTTCATCTGACAGGGAGAGGTAAGTGCAGAGAGGAATTGCCACATGGGATAATACTTGAGAGGCCAGAACATAAATAAAAGCATCCAAATTGTATGAGGTCCAGTTTTCAAAAGATCTTACTCATCTGAGTCTTTGTAAGTTTCTTCTTTTTTCCCATAATTTTATTGTAAAACCTGAGTAACTCTCCTACTGAATTCTCTGTCATTTTTACCTATTGATTCTTTAGAAATAATAAAAAACCCCAACATTCTGTTGGGGTTTGGACTTACTTTTCCTATCTGCTTAATGTAACTAAGGCCTGTAATAGGACACACCAAAGCTGCAGTAAG
This sequence comes from Limosa lapponica baueri, assembly GCA_002844005.1. Lineage (NCBI taxonomy): Eukaryota > Metazoa > Chordata > Aves > Charadriiformes > Scolopacidae > Limosa > Limosa lapponica. The sequence continues at coordinate 114,257 of KZ506523.1, forward strand.
GAGAAAAATGTGTCACAAGAAATTAAGCCCTTGTTTCTATGTTTTCTAGCTCTGATTTTTTTCTCGGGGTACCATCCACACAGCATGTGCTGCACTTTTCCTCTTGTAGTCTTTGAACAAAAAACACCCTTTCTTAAATTTCATCGATGGCTTTCTGTGTAGGAAGAAAAACAAGGCAAAAAACCCCACTTTCCTACCTTTCCTGATACAGCTTTTTTTTTTTTCTGCTCTTTTATGGCAGCTTAAGGTGGGATAACACATTTTTCCTATGCAGCAGAATTTTTGCTGCTATTTTTCGATTAGGTTCTAAAAATTGTATTTGTCTTTCTCTTCTGAACTACTGTATTGGATTCTTGCACTTATTGGGGTTATAAGGACCCTCTGTTTTTCTAATATTTATATGACCACATTACACAAGTTTAAAATATACAGGAAATGAGATCCTAACTCTGCATTTGAAACATAGATTTAGTGTAGTCATGCCTTTATTTGCCCTTTAGTGTTCTTTAAACAAGCACTTGCTATCTTTTGCCATTGCCAAGGTTAACCCTCATAAAACAATAGAAAACAATAATATTTGTAATAAAAAACCTATTTTAAAATATTTAATGTTCTTAGATTCTCTGTTTATCTAAGTGATACGTTATTCCCTTTTCTGACCAAGCTCGCAGAGATATATTTTCTCCCTTCAAGAAATGTGAAAACAAGGTTTATTCAGTTGGGAATTTTGATTCTGAACCCTTTTAATCCACTTCTTTCTCCTTCTATTACATTGTCCTGCTGTGGGATAAAATTATTTATTGATATCATGCTGTAATGGATGCATGTATTACATCCTTGTGTGGAGAGAGGGAAATTTGTATCCCTGGGGGGCTCGACAAGTAGGTAGGATTCTTCAGTCTCTGACAAATTCCTCAAGTTAGCGTGAATGAAATAAAAAAAAAAAAACAAACCAACAAACCAACAATAAAAACACCAAAACCCCTTTCATGTTGATGAATGGAGAACTGAGGCTGAGGAACAGAAGACAGTGACACAGAGCTCACCTAAGGCCCTGACTCGGACAGTCTCGGGTGACTAAAGCATGCTGTGCATGGCCTGTGGTGCTCCTGTGAGCTGGAGGCAGAGGCCAGCCATGCTTTCAAGGCCTCGTGAAGCACAACGTACGTTATCAACTTGCTGGCCCTGAGCTACTCTGTAGTGAGATGAAAGAATCCAACTTCCCTTGACCAAAGCAATCTACAGAAGTTGCTGAAAACACAGGAAGAGGCACGGTTGGGGTATGCTACGTTTCTTCTTCCTACAAACTACCACTTCCTAATCTATTTTACGCCTTCTTCAAATGACCATCCATTCCACTGTGCTCTGTTTCACTCCATCATGAAAAGCACAAGGAGATGTCTTAAGGTATTCCATTTAAACGCATGTATTTAGGAATTATAAGATGTGTAGAATTAAAAATTATTATTACTCAGAATTCAAGCCTATGAAGTTAAGTGTTTATTCACTGCGTATAAAAAAATGAATGAGTGTAGACTATTCTAAAAATTGTGGCCACTAACTTAATGTTCTCCCTTTAAAGTTTTTTGAATTTCTAGGAACTCAACCCATAAGATTTGAGAAATTGTCAGAGCACTTTTCATTTGGTAGAATACAGCATATTTTCTTTAAATTTCACAAACTAATACACAGTGTAATCACACTTGGTGTGGGCTGTCCTGAGGATATATGAGGTTCTCCTTTATTTCTTTCAGAAGGAATGAAATTAAGTATATCATGTGCTGCACCGGGAATGAGGTGGGAGTGGAGAAGAGATGCAGTTTTCCAGGGTCTGTACCCATAGCTACTCTGTCACAGGGCCAGAGTTAGTAGAGAGTTACAATGTGTCTGTGCCAGAAAGAGCTATCATAGACACCGGGTTTGGGGTTTCTGGAGGATTAAGTATTGGGAAGATATCCCCTTAGGGAATCCTTGCATTTTACTTTTGTAATGTTCCATTCTCATGGATAACATTAACAGAAGGAAGCTATGCCTGAATTTCCACTGCTTTCAGCAGTAATATTACTGGGATTGTTATCTCTCATGTCTTTGTTCTTCGTCTGAATGCAACAGATTTTAATTTCAGTCAACTGTGTATAGCATTTCTGTGCCCAGAGTTATTCTTCCTTTCACTGTAACATACGCAGCACAGAGAGGGCATATCCAAAAGGTATTGCCCACCACCTTACTTAGCTACTTGCCTCTTACAACTACCCTTTAAATCAGCTATGCAAATCAAAACACCTGTGTCTTGTAGGATAATTTGTTTATCAGTGAGAACTACGATGGGCTTGAAGTCTATTTTCACTGCCTTGCTGGTGAAAGTAGCAGAGAACTTGTTTTCTTGCACAGCCTTTGTGGAAGTTAGGAATGGATTTTTTTTAATCCGGTCAGTTTCCAGTGGTCGCTTGAGCTGATGGGCTCCCTTCATGTTTATCACCTGCACGTTTAACAGTTACCTTCCTGCTTTAGTGTCAGTTCATTTAAAGTCAATAATAGCCAGCTGTAAGGTGAAGAGTTGCAAAGCACGAGGTAAGGATTACAAACTAGATTAATTATAAGGAGAAGATGAAAGACAAGAATTGTGGTAAAGAGTTTTCCACTGAGGTCTGTTTGAGCATGGTTTCATCAACTTCTACATAGGATTTATCAGCTTTGTATCAGAACTTAAAAAATGAGTAGCTCCTTTGTGAAGGAAGGGTCTACCCTTAGCTAAGTGTAAACTTGGAGCCTTAGAGTGCAAAAGTCCTAGATCAAAGAGGAGAGGAAGGTGCAGGAGATGGTTTAGCAAGTAAGGTGGCAGGGACCGTAGATGTTTCTGTGTGGTAAAATGCTAAACAGTTGAGTTATTAACAGCCAAATGAAGAAACTGCTAGGAGGAACCAAAATGGCTAAAGGTAGCTGGTACTGCAGGGTCAGCTGCTGCTCAGATGAGGCCTTGTAAAAAGTACACTAAGTGAGATAAAGCCCTCGGACTTGGCAGCAACAAAGCGTGAGTGGGGTGTTACTCCAAGGGGGAAAACTGAGCTGCACTCACAGCGAGGTCAGAAAGCAGGCTTTAAATTACAGGTTTTGTGCTTCGGAAAAGGAATAGTGGGTGACTAGAGGCTTCCTGTTTTCATACTCTTTGCTGTGTTCTATGAAGTGCACTTTTTAAAGTCATTTGATTCAACATTTGTGAGGGGATGAAGTATAGCTCATTAAACAGCCAGCATTAATATACCTGTAAGTCTGGCTGAGAAATAAGGTTCAACCTAGTGTTTATTAATGATACTGAGAAATTGAGCTGCTTCGTTACTGCTAATGAAGGCCTGGCAGAAGGGTTAAATTTCAGTTTAAACTAAGCCTCTTTTTTTTTCTTTTAAATACTATTTTCCTGATGTTTTATCTAGATTGTTTCCATAAACTATTCAAAATGGAGGAAGATGATGGTTATGCTTTCACATACAGTACTTCTTTTCTCTCTGCTGATATGTTCAGAGAGATTTTTCCATGAAGAAAAAAGAAATTTAGAAGTATAAACCCCAAAAATCTTAAGATTGCCCTATAAATAACTCATTTTCTGACTTGTGTGACTCAGACTTGAGTGATAAATACCATCAGCATAGATGACGGGATTAGGTATTTTTGTTGCCAGGAGTTGGGTGTATTTTAAGATGAAGGTCTGGAATCATAGCAAGACATCACAAGGAATGTTTTTAGCTCATAAAGTGCACTGATTCTGAAAGTGAATAAAATGGGTGTGTTTGTACTGCTCTTTTGAAATGGTAGAAGTGGATTGGTGTAATGGTGTAAAGTACCGTAGTTGGAGGATTTCTACTCCATCCTAGCAAAAGCTGACCACTTAACCCTTCTATCAATCTGTATATGAATATATTTTTAACTGTATTTCACAAATAATGAAGCAGAATGAGACAAGTAAAATGTTTAACCAAAACCACGAATTTAGAACTAACCTTTTGACCAAGAAAGCCAGCATGGAAACTGTGATAAACAACTTTCCCTGTGCTTTGTGTAGGCTTTCTTTGTCGTGAGAATGAAGCAGCCTTTGTTCCTTGAGGACACACACATTTGTATGTCTATTGCTCAGTGGCTTGTTTGTTTGAAGTTTGTAGTTTATAGAATCTCTTTGGAGAGATTCCAGATTATAAAGCAGAAGATGACAGGGAAAAAGGATAATAAGTAGCGAAAGAAGAGAGGAGCAGCTGGCCTTCTTTAAAAAAAGGGGTGGAGGTATCAGTAGCATGAAAATGAGGACTGGGAGAGTGGTATATTTAAGACTGAGAAAGAACAGAAGGCAGCATGATTTGCAAACAGGGTGAAGACATATCAATATCAGGTCATATCAATTCCTGGAAGTACTTGTTGGGGAGGGTATAAGCTCTATGTGTTGAAAACTGGATTTTAGAATTGGGAACATCCAGATATTTACCCGAGAGACAAGGATGTAGTTAATTCCATTGTACTTGGCCTTTGTGAGAGCTGTGGAGAACACTTTGCGTGACTTATGCTGTCAGTTTTCAAGACAGGTGTATTCAAACTGAATCAGGTGTACAGAAGAGCCATTCAGGTTATCTGGAAAATGGATGGCTTATCATATCAGAAAACACTTAAAAGATTTGGTTTGTTTAGACTGGGTAAATAAAGGCTAAGACAAAATATGATTGCTGCCTATAAATACGTCAAGGGAATAAACTGTAGGGACCAGAAAAGTAGAATACTACATAAGCTAAAGGTCAATATTAGCAGAGTTACCAGAGGTCATGAATAAATTCAGGTTGAGAAAAAGAAGTGAGTCTGTGAAGTGGTTTTCTACAGCACCTGGAGTCTAGAATGGAAGATGGAAGTATTGTATGCATCCTATGCTCAGATGACTCTCAAATTGTGAGAAGATGGGTAGGTTACACTGCTGAGGCATCCCTCTTTTGAAAGATGCAAATCAATCATGCAATTCTGTTTCAGCCCATCTCTAAAGCAGGGGCTTCTGTCCTTAGCTTACTTTGAGAGTGGTGCATAAATGATGTCCCATGGATTGAAAATGAGATTCCTGATGTGAAAATTTTCAAAGATTTGAGAAATTTACTCCTAAATAGAATGAAGCAGAACCTCTGCAAGTTTTCAGGCAGAGCAACTCATTTAGAAAAGGTGAATGTGTGACTGCGTAGCTTTTGCACAGCTGCAGTAAGCAAAACCAGGGAGCTTAATAGTAGTGTGGTTAGTAACTGCACCTTATGGCTGTGTTTGTTAGAAGAGGCTGGGTATAAGTGGAGAAGAGGGATCACAGCAGCATATGTTGGTCTCTGGTGAGTTGGCCTTAAGGATTTAATATAAGCAGCCTGATTTGGACAACTGAGCAAATCCAACCATCTTAGGTGTGCATGAAGGCTATAGAAGTGTTTTCAGGCCACTGGCAGTTGCCTAGGTAGTCAGCCACCTTGCTGCTCTCACTTGATAAATGTGGCTTAATAATTAATTCCATCTGGAAGAGATGTTACTTTCCTAGCTTGTCTAAGCCTGGACAAGGAATTTGCTGACTCAGGTGTACAATAGGTAGCTAAGCTTCATTATTGATAATGAACCGATTAAGGAAGTATTGCAAGGAGGCTTTGCTTTTTTTTCAAGAGATAATGTATTTGAAGTTTTGGTATGTAGCTGTACAGTACAGTTTTTGTTTTCTGGGTTGTACCCTGGATATTATGCATATGACACAAAGCTCAGTTAGAGCCTCAATTTTGAAGTGTATCAACCACAACTACAATGAAAACTGTTAGATTAGCTGATGTTACAAATTGGGGGATGTTGAACATTGTGAATAGGTTGTTTATCCAACAAGGCAAATATTGTTTCAAATTCTATTTTCAATATATGAAGTCTTCATTATTTTCTATAGGCTATGGAAATGGCTTTCATGTTCCAGAGTCTTCTGGCAGTCTTTTCATTTACTTCAAGAATGGAGGGGGTAAGGGAGAACAAAGTTTGGGTTTTTTTTAAAAGGGTGATAGGTTGTCAGATTGTAGTTAGTTTTCTGCCCCCAAACAACCCATGGGAGTGATTCTTTTGCCTAGAAAAGGCATAAGAAATGGAGAGAGCCTACTTACAGTGTAAGCAGTGCCAGTTTAAAAGATGTTTAACAGTGCAAAAAAGGAAACTTACAAGTTGTTCTATTTTTTTCAAGACTTTATGGAATACTGATTTACTCGACCTTTGAGAACATCTTAACAAGATTATGATGAGCAATTAATTGTAGCTCTGGGACAGAGCATCAGGTCAAACAGATGAAATCCTCACTTGTTCTGGGGTTACATAGCAGATACAGGCTTGTGTAGGTTCTGGGAGTATATCATGACCCCAGAATCAAACTCCGAATATAACTCCTCCTTTCTCAGACCTGTGATTTCCTCACAAAATTGCTCTTTTATACCTGTTCTTTAATCAAACACAACCCAATCAAATGAGTTATCTTCCCACAGTTACTTGAAAATATTCTGGAGAATCTTTTGCACATTTTTGCCCAATGAACCTCAAGTACTTGCATTCGTATTGTGCTGTAAGTCCCTTAGCCTTGGTGAAATTGCAGCTTGGATTAATTTAGTCTTATCGACCTTGTGGAAACAGCAGTGGGTTTTGTGATGTGATACCAGTGAGATCTGATGGAGATGTTTTTGACAAATTTATCTTCAAATCTTGGCTGGATTTGGAGTGGTGGTGTTTATAACTGTGGTGGGAAGAACTATGTTTAATTTTTATGTATGACAAAGTGATAAGGAAGTTTCATTTATTATCTTGATTTAGTGATAAAACATATGTCTAACAGGATGTATTTTTTCCCTATGAAGGAAACAGAAATTCCATATAACCCAGCACAATTGGTGGCCTACATTTCAAAACCCCTATTTTTAATCACACTACGAAATTTTCCATCTCTCTTTTTAAAAAGAATCTTTTGAATTTCCAACTGTCAAAGATAAGAATTGCTGGCTAAGAATATACTCTTTATTCTTTCCCACAATGTTCTTCCAGTTATATTTCAATCTTATCCTTATTTTAGTTTGCCATGTGAGCAAAGCAGCTGTCTATTATGTGTTCACGAAGCCAAGTCTGTGTATGATTATGTAATACACATGTGCTTCCAGTATCTCCAAACAGAATTCAGATGTTCCAAAACCCAGCTGTGTAGTACAGTACTGACTTTGCTTCCTGTTGTCCTTCAAGTTCTGAGGCTAGATCAGTAAGAGTTTGATTCCTTGTCTGTTACTGTGTTTTATCCAGACTTGACCACAAGGTTGAAGTTCTGAGATGTTTGGCCACAACTTTTACATGAAGTGGAGTCTGATTGTAACTTGAGGCTTATGTCCTTCTTCTGTTAGAGTTGATGTTTTGAATTATTTTTTTTATAAGTTACTACAGATCAAGCTCTAGTTACTAACATCTACCTGTTATTGCAAAGAAAGGAAAGGGCAGCCCCACTGTAATGATGGTACAGAATTAATTAGGAGTGTTGGTGAGAGGAGCCTCTGTATTACAACTTTAGTTTCTCATAGGTGGAAAAGATTGTCAGAGAGAAAAGGCTGAAGTTTTTAGAACGCAATATGAGTTTGAGTTTTCAGCAGTAGGTCCTAGAAGAGATGGCATGGATCCAGCTATAGTGCATACCCACCAAGTACCCATGGGTCCAAAAGTCTTATTTAAGATTAGACCTGGGCCTTCAATCCTGACCTGAGCTATATTGCAGATATATCCCAGTCCTGTTCATTAATTATTGTTTGTATTTCCCAGTTTGACATTGGATCTGACTCATTACCTTGCTTTTCCCTGATGATCACTGGACTGTTGACAGGACCTGTTGCCATCACCCACCTTGGGTGCTGTGGAACTCTGCCCTGTGGGGGAGCTTGCTACCCTGCCAGTGTTGTGGCCATCCTCGACTCCCCCTAGCCTTCCCTGAGGGAGCAGCCCAGTTCTTGCTGCTCCATCCCACTGTCCTTCACAGTCTTTGATTATTAGGCTGAGGCCCTATAAAACAGCTACTGATGTAACCCTCATAAAGAGTATGTCAAAACCACCTTTGAAATATATGTGTGAAAAGCAGTTCAAAATATACTGTTGGTATGTAAAAAGATATGTGGCATTTACAGGAAACTTATTATGCAAGGAAGTTACTGAAACCAATTGCAGTGATATATTTAAATTGTTTGGAGGGGTAGAGGGTGCGAATCCTGAGATCTGAACATATGTTAAATGTTAGAAGCAAGTTTTTCAATTTCACCTAACATATATTTAGTGTGAACAGATGGAATTTTTGTTTCCTAAATCTGTGAGTTGCCTTTAAGAATTCCATCCTAGAGTGAGTGCAAGACTTTTTTCCCCCTGTGACTTAGTCACATATTAGAAAGGACTGGAGATCCGAGGATATGCTTCTATTTTCTCTTTAAGACTTTCACAGAACAGCAAATGAATTGCCCTGTGCACGTGCAACTTTCTTCCATAAACATAATGAAAAACTATAGAAAATAAATAATGAAAACTGCTGGATTACCAGTGAATTAAGATGATAGACTTGACTTTTTCTGTTTCTTTAAAAGACAGCATATAGAGGAACTAACAAAGGGTTGATGATACATCATAGCAAATATTAACACAGAATCATTGAAAACTGTTCTCTTCTGCACTTTTTGCATTCTCCTGCTTGTAGTTACTAGTGAGATTTTCTAAAAGGAGGAACTGTGTTTCCAAGATCAGATGACAAATATATCCCGAAACCTTTATATATGAAGAATTTTCCAGCACTGCCAGCTGCTGATGTCATTTCAGAAACATACTTAGTTTTGCTTGTGATATCAGAATGAATTGCTGTGGAAGTTAATTTCCAATCTCAGCTTAGTTCTGGAAAGAAATAGAAGAATAGCTTAGAAATATAGATCAGATTTTTTCCTTCTTTTTGTCACTGCTTAGAAGAAACAAAATTATTGCTTAAGCAGTATGTTACTCATATACCTAAACAACACTGGTATATAATGCTGCAAAGGAATATGTACTGTGATGTCAACAACATGCAATTAGGCATCAGTCTGTAAAAACAAAGCAAAACCCAAAAACCCCCCTATCGAACAAACAAAAAAACCCCCAAACCAACAAACTATTAGGTGATCAGAAGGCTTATGAGGTCAGATAAGCATATCCACTATTTTGACTACAGTTTCCAAGAACTTCAGTAGTTGGAATTTGGGTTGCAATCTCAATAGAGGCTTGACTTAGTTGACTTTAGTGATCTTTGGCCAGGCACTGAACACCACAGAATTTGGCTCTACCAATTGACTTGTCACACTAAATTGGTGGTGATGCACATGTATGTGAATGAAATACTTCAGTTTGAATAAAACTGAGCAACCCTCAAACAGCGTGACACTTCCAGTTCTTCAGACTCTACACAGAACCTAATTCACACTGAATGTAATCAGTTACAGTTCAGTGTTGGCTAATCTTCAACTGAAATCAATAAATCAGTCTGGACAGGGAGAGATTAGGCAAGTCAGAAACACGTACTGTGTTGTTTGCTTTTGTAGTCTTTTTGAGAGGTCAGATAATGGAGACACCAATTAAAAGCAGGATAAACGTCAGGCTTCTTCCAGTGCAATAGCCTTTTCCTCTCTTTAATGGAAGTGTGAACTTAGCTTTCAAGCAAGCTGCCAAATCTTTGGTTATGCTTATATCCAATATATCACAGACATGGCTGGTGAAAACTTGAGTGTTCAAACTTGTTTTATAGAAAGCAGAGTGTAGATTTTGAGTGAAAACATCAATGTTCAAACCTAATTTACAGAAAGCAGTGGTTTTTTTCAACCTCATTCACTTTCCAGTGTTCCAATTATATCAACATGACTTAAATGTTCAGAATGAAAGCTGGTTGTGATGCATGTATGTGTGAAGGAAATACTTCAGTTTGAATAAAACTTAGCAAACCTCAAACAATATGCCACTTTGAGTTCCTCAGGCTCTAAGTGGAACCTAAGTATGTTATCTCCTAAGTCTCTTGTCAACAACGATAATTTCTTCTGTGGGGTGAAACTACAATATTTATCCATTGACCTTTATTATCCAGGATGTCTCATCTAAATATCCTTTTTTCTTCCACTGCATTGTAATCCAATGGACTTGGTAAATACCAAGGTTTTTTCTTCCTCAGATATAGTTGTGCTGTCTATCTTTTTTCCAGAGCAAAGGGGATATTTTTTGTTCCCAACCTTGTTTTATAGGCCCCAAACAATGATGCCTCCAGTAATCAGAGGTGCCATCTCTGAGGCTGTTGTTTAACAAGTAAAGTATAAGCAGAATCAGAACACTTGTTGAGAAGTGATTTGACAGTGAGTTTGTCCTCAAAGCTAGAAAGCAGGTTGCTTGTTCTGATTCTAAGGGCCTGTAGTCTTGGGCTTGTGGAGGAGAGAGAAGTACATCAGGGACTTTACAGGGTTGTGTTCCGCTCCACAACAGATGTGGTCATTTGGCTGTAGCTCAGAAAATTTACAGGCGTCTTATTAGGAAAGTGAGCCAAACTCACAGAGCAACACTCTCTGGTAGTTGATGGTGATTTCTTACATTGTTTTTGATACTGCACAATTATTATGCAAGAAGGCATAGCCAGCTGTGAGACAGATGGAGCCACATATGTTTCCACACCCAAGAGGGAGGGTTGTGTACAGAGCTACAGTCAGGAATAAGGCTGAGTGAATGATACCAAAGGTTATTCATACAGAGATGTCTGGATTTGTAGATAAATTAACTTGGATTGTATTGGTGATTGGTTGTTTTTGTGTTACCCTTCTGACTGTAATAGAGTTCTTGCGTTGAAGTCTATAAAGCAGTAAGTAGTGAAGAAGTACTTGGACATTATTCTGGTTAGCACTCTGAATTCAAGAATACTGTATGACTTGTGCACGTGGTCTCTTTCCCAAACTGGGGATGGCTGTGCCACCTTCCTCCTTCTCCCCAAAACCAATGGCACCTTGCCACCACCACCACCTAGAAAAGTCTAGTGTGAAAAGAGATGCCATGTTCTTTTTCTCTCTCGCTTGCTGCAGCACTGAAATCTCTGCAAAAAGAGATTAGAGCTGCTGCTGTGCTGATCTTTCAGGATTGGCCAAATGTGAGGATGAATTCATTGTTTGTGGGACCTTTTCTCCCCTAGATCAAACAGAGCACAGAAGAGTTGCAGAGGCAGGAAAACAGAGAACAGCCACCAGCCAGGCTCCTGCTTGCTTGCTGCAGGCTCAAGTAGAGAGAAGAAAGTTTATTCCACATTGCTCTGATTCCAGTCAGCAGTACCCTTGGGCACTGGTCAGTGCTATAAGCAGGCAGGTCAGGGAGTGCCAGTATTACCCAGGCCACCTAGAGTACATGCTGTCTCATAGCCAACATGTGTCAAAGGAGTCCTGTCTTCAGTGTGAGTTAAATTAGATTTTTTTTTTTTTTAAAGTAAGTGTTCAGATTGTTATTCTCTGTTATAACTTCCTTCTTTAGTCTTTTGCCTTTTTGGAGACAATGGGATGAAAAAGATTTGCCAACATAAAATTAGAACAGTGCTGCTGAGAGTTGAGCTCCCGGAGTGCATACAGCTAGGAACTGTTGTGGGCTGAGTGAATGCACCAAAGATAATTTGCAGATAAATATCTGGATCTTCCTAACAAATCCCCCTCCCCTGTTACAGTCATCGTAAGGAACTGTACTACTATTTTTTCCTTTTGTAAGTAGGAAAAAATCACTGTTGGCATTAAAGCAAGCAACAGAGAATTTCAGATGAGAAACATGACAGTAAAGTTTACAAAGCCAAGTGTTGTCAGTAATTGTAAAGCTTCCATTCCTAGGCTGTTCAGTTATTTCCAAAGTGACTTTAAAAAAGAATACAATATTTGAGGACAGATGTTCTATATCTTTTCTAATTCATCCTAGAACAAATCACATGCATATGATCTATAATTTGTTTTTATTTCTTTATTATGTATCACATGCACTTCCTTGAAGAGATGTTAGTCTATGGAAACACTAAACATATCTTAAAGCTGAAATTGAAGAGCTGCAGGTGACTGACACTGCTAAGGAGGAGGTTGCATTGTCTTGGGTAAGACTAGTCTGAAAGGGATAGGTATTAATGCTATCAACAAAAGTAATTCTTGAAATCAGGGACCCTATAGGCTGAGGAAGTCTGCTTCTATTATAAAACATCTTCAAGAAAACTTACTGGCTAGATAAGAGGTTGAAAATGGTTTGAGGTGGGCTGTAAATATTAGCATACCTAGCCTATTATTGAGTCACTGTTGAAAAGTGGAGGCACAATTTGGGAAGATGAATTAGGGAATGGTGTTCCAGCTTAGCTGTGCATTTCCTTCCAGCCACAGCCCTACCAGAAACAAGAACCGATGAACAAATATAAGAATACAGATTCTGCTGTGTGACATTACACAGTGAGTGTGTTAGGTGATTTGGGAGGCGCAGGGGTCCTTCCTTCTATTGCAGTTGTGTTCTAGAGAACTAGCCAGCTAGATTGTGGTTTTTTCACTACATCCTGTAACATGATTTCTTAAATACTTCTGAGGATAAGAAACCAGATAAAATGCTACATTACCCCTGTGGTAGATTAGCTCACTTTACTTCCTATCAGGATGTGTCGAGCAGTGTTTAAATTGCCTAATATTAGACAAACACTTTAAGTTCTCTTGATACATGAAGTTCTACCTACTTTGGAAAGAGCTGTTAGAAAGGTACTTACCCAAAAGATATGATTCCCTGTAGTCCAGCCTGTAACAGAAAAACAGGGGGATGAACACCTGATATTTTGGCACCTACCTCTATTCTCTCTTTTTACCCTTTTGGCTTCCTTTTTGTTACTGCTGTAGTCCTGGGTGACAGTAGGAGCTAGAAGAGCTGTCATAATTGTTCCCACTTGGCCTTCCTGGTAACTGAGCTGAGTAGTTGTGGCACCAGCAGCAAGTTTTCCTGCTTGGAGCCTGCCCAGAAGAATGGAAAAAGCAAAGCAACTAGAGCTACTAGATGCAGAATAAGAAACATCTTCAAAATACCAAGCAATATATTTCAGCCTAAAGATATTGCAATAAATTTCCCACAATGTCCTGGGAGTTTTTAATTGTGCTTAAGGATGTAGTTGAATTCAAGCAACTTGGAGATCTGCAGTCAGCAGTTCCGTCACCTGCAGTACTCTTTGAATGCTTCAAGAAATATGTTTGACAAAGCTATACTTTATAGGGGCAGTGGGAGAAACTATCTCGTTACTTTGGAAATTACTCTGTCCTTTTGTGAGTGTGCAGGCACTGACAGCAGAGAATGCCAGTGACACCAATGTAGCATGCTCCTCCATAACACTTCTCCATACGCTGCCTGCTTAGTTTGTTGCCACCCACAGTTTCCAATATGTGCCCTATTGCCCCACATAAAGTGTGAGGTAGCTCTCCAGTCTTTAATCGCAGATAACTAGGGCAAGGCCCAGAACAGAAACAAGACTTTGCAGTCTTCATGTTATATATGGAGGGAAGGATGCACTGTGGATAGTTAGTAAACTCTGGTAGTTGAGGGAACACCACTGTGGTTCCTGTTAGAGCTTTAGTAATAACAAACAATGTACCTCCATCTTGACTGAGCTGAACCTTAGCTACCTTTCTGCTTGTCCTATATGTCATGGTGAGATGCTAAACCATTTCTATTCGGCTTGAGGAACCTATATGAAACTGTTATTTCAGTTGCCACAAAAATCTTGCTCGGCCGCTTAACCCCAGGGTCTATAAAAGCAGGAGTGTCATCAGTCAAGTGTGATGACATTCACCACAATTAGTGGAGTCAGTAACACCATTAGGGGTGAAGTATTCAAGGCTGATGAGAGGCTTTCAAATCACCACCAGAATGCCCAGTTATTTGTCTTCAGTTACCGAGGAGTTGTTCAAGAAACAAGGCCAAAATGGCCTTTTTAGGGTACTATGGCAGCAGTTCATTGTGGGCATCAGGGAATGCCTATAGAGGTAAAGCATGCTTCTCACTAGCAGTGCTTCAGACTAGCAGCTTGGAATGATATTGCTAATGCTGCCAAATGTTTAAGTTGAACTTCAGAAAGAAATGAGAATAGAATAATTAGAATAATTTAGAATAATTAAATTATCACCCAAAAATGCATTTGGCATTTGTGCATGAAATACACAAAGCATGTGAAATGCTTATCATGCCATAGTGCAGGTTAGCTGAGTCATTCACCACAAGACCAGTTCTCTTGGACAAGATTTTGTGTCTGGTATTGCTGAAAGCTTCTTGTTCCTATAGAAATCACAGTGCGGGAAATTAAAAATCTATAGCTGGTTCAAGACAGACTGCGGTAGTTGCCATAACCATTTCGTATAATTTTCAGAAGCTGTAACATAAAAACAATGAAGACATGATACTGAGAAGTAGATGTTATGCAGGGAGTCTAACCAGTTAATTTTAGTTTTGCCATACAGAAGAGCAAAGTTACTAAATCTTATATAAGAGGAGAAGAACAGCTTTTAGGAGGTTTTAAATTTACAGAAAACTCAGGGAGAAGTGGGACAACTAAGCTCAAACCTTGACACACTGCCTGTCCTCCTTCCTTGGCAGTTACCCTCAGATAAAACCAGCTGGATTCAAAAAAGTGGTTCAGCGCCGAGGGCTTCCATGACCTGGAACTGGGGCAGTTATAATTGACAACAGTTCCCTTTCTTGTATTTGCCTTGATAAGCAAAATCCTTTTCCTTTCAATGATGTTTTCAACTATCCGGCTAAGTTGCTCTCATCAGTATCAGTGACTTTGTCTGCTGGAGCCCTTTGGACTCTGCACCACTCCTATTCACATGATGCTCTCACATTCCTTCTGGAGGCAAAAATGCATGTTCATGCTGCTAGCGAGTGGAAACTTACTGATTATGCAGAGGTTGGCAGAAGCTCTTGTTCCAGCCTCCTGACAGGAGCAAAGAGACAGGCTGCATTTTTGTAAGTGCTAAGCCAATAAAAGCCAGAGAATCATCTCTGCACTGATGATTCTTCTCTTCCTCTCTGTCCCTTCCTCCAAACTCATGACAAATATGCCAAGCAAGAAGGCTTTTTGTTCCTCTGTCTAGTCAGTGACAGAGGTAGGGTTTGGAGCAAATGGAGTTCCGTTGTAATAATGTTTCTGTTAAAGCCCAGCAAGTGGAACTGCCTACAGCAAGCGCACAGATTATGTTTAATGTCTGACACATCCATTTATGTTAATATATCATGGCAGAAGATGGAACTGTTCCTGTGGAGTCCCCAAATGAATTAGCAGTGCAAACTGGTTTTCCAGTGCTTGGAGCTCTGATCACACTCCTTGTTTTAACTCTATGCTAGCCACAATCCAGACCATGGAGAAAACTGCAGTGAAACTGTGAAGTGGCTGCTCTCTACTGTCACAGTTCAATAACTGCATGAACTTTTGTCTTTATTGTAATATTAATTTACTTAAGTTATTGCCTGCAGTGGAAGTAGATACCTGCTTATTGCAAAAGCAGTATTGATGTGTTGCTATATTGGAAGAGAATAGCTCAGTGCATAGGAAGTTTTTCCCATTTTCCTTTTAAAAATGTTCCTACTAGTAAGCTTATTCCTACCAGTAAAGAAAGTGGTTCAAACACCTGCTGACCCCAAAGCCATAACTATGCAGATGCTTTTGGGGAAGGCTTGGTGAGTTATGCCTGAAGGTTCAGAGCAAAGGCAGCCAGTTTCTGCCTTTCCTTCTATCACTTGATGCCCTTTTTATGAAGACCTGCAAAACATGCATTTTGAACGAGACATAATATGGGTACTTACATAGTCAGATGTGCGTATTGATCAGCATTAAAGGTATGTCTCCAAACTCTCATCAAAATAGCCAAGACTAGCTTTTCAACTAGGTTATGATAAACTTTTATTTTTGCAGGCATGCATTTGCATCCAGTATGCCTGAATTTATGATATATATAAACCTAGCAGAACAAAGCCTTAGTGATCTGTAATTGTGCTATAAAAACTGCCAGTCTGATATTGGGAAATTTAAATTTAAAAGTAGATATTCTTACTATAATTCTTACAGGATAGTAAGGAATAGTAAAGAGGTAAGTCCAAGTGTTTCTAAGTTGTAGTGCAGTACTGAATGTCAATATACCATCAATAAATCTCTGATAGGTATGACTGCAAGGGAGAGGAGGATTAGTGCTGTACCATTAGTTATGTTGAGATGTACTTTGAAGAATTAAGAATGTGAAAAACTATTTTTATCAGCAAAATTCATAAGCCTTAGGTTCGTTTAAAGGGTTCTACTTTCCCAATAAATATTTTAAAACCTATTAAATACTGGGACCCAGCTTGCACTTCCAAGAAGATAAGACAGATGAGCTAAGACTTTTCCCCTCCCTGTCTTTTTGTTCTACTTGGCTGCTGACTGTGGCCATGCTATGACTCACCAGCTGTTCTGCATGGGGAGCGTTTAAGCTGGAAGGGAGCAGAGGACGGGTGGGTGGTTGGAGAGTCTGTCCCCACACTTGTCACTCAGTTACTTCCTCGCTTTGAGGGAAGAGTACACAGCAACATGGGAACAGTTGCTGCACTGCTCTGCTGGACAGGCAGAGTAGATACAGTTCAGCCCTGTATTAACTCAAGAAGGTACCAAACTTGGTAGGTTTTTCAGCAGGACATTGATAAAAGATTGAATTGTTCTTGCATTTGTTTTTCCCCCAGCCTTGCCACTTTCCCCTCTCCTAGTTGCCTGCAGTCATTGCCATGACATCGCAGCACATCTGTTATGTACTGTCTGTGCTGCAACGCTATTATAAAAGGCAGTTTTTCTCTGCAAGTACTTCCTCTGCTGAGAACCCCGAACCTTTATAGTCTGTACTCATTTCTAAGTGGCAGAACTGCCAGCACAAATGACAATGAAGAGGCTAGCTTGGCTAAGTTTGGTAGCATCTGGTTATAACCTCTGTAACACAAGCAGGGAGTCAAGTAGTGGATGGACAGAAAGTCAAGACAGCTTGAATCCCAAGATGCTGTGTTATTGCTTGGATTTTTTTGTTCATGAGCATTGAGTTTTTTCACTTTCTTCCAGTGACTTATTTTTTGTTGGCAAGTGATTCTTGTATTGTTTACTTTTTATATGAGAATTTTTTTTAATGGAAAAGAGTGGGAGAACTTAAAAATTTTAAAACAAAGAGAACTTGTTTTATGGACCCATAGCAAATATGAGAGATTATTTATGAAAGTGTTCACATTTTAAAATAAATAATTATTTATTTTAATGTTTTTGCCTCAGAGAAAATGGAGAATTCTTCAATGCAATGAGTGGCTACAGGCCTTGTTTTGATTAGCTAGTTTGATTTCAAGAACAGAAAGGAATTTATGGAGAACTATAATGCTATGGAGACAGTTGTTTGAACTTTGGATTTATTAATACTAACAGCCTGCTGATATCCTTGAGAGAAAATCCTTGGTAGCAAAGCAAAACAAGCCCAGTGCTTTCATCTGCATTGGCAAAAGCTTTGCTGAAAATATCACTGCTGTGAACAAAAGAGGAGAGAGAAAGAGCTGTTGTATGGTCTGCCTAGAAAAATAACAGAGATGAAGGAAGCAGTGTTCTGACTCTGATATGGATGAAGTTAAGATTAAGATTGAGCACTTGGATTTGATTGCCATGTGGTGAATGCCCTTAAGAGTTTGATTGCATCTTTATGTAAAGCTTGTATTTCATTCTGACATTACATTGTACGTTTCTCACCGGGAGATATATCTTTGAGCTTATCTAGGAAAAGCACATAGAAGTTATGGGGAATGCTCAGTTCTTCAAAAAATTGCAAAATGGGAAACCAGAAGTCCTAGTTTAGGCCAGAAATAATATTAAAGCCATAATGTAGACTTCCTCTCCTTTTAACATGTAGCAGGATTTGGATTTGGCTGTAATGTTCTGCCTCCTATCTGACATGCAACAGCTCTGAAGAGAATGATTGTGTTGAAAACTCGTGATAAGGCAAAGTAGAACTTGTACTGGAAACGTTCTCTTTTTCCGCCAGTTATCAAAGTCCTTGCAGCTTCTCGTCAAAGCAAACGAATCCACAACACATATTGAACATGGTGGTTGATCCTGAATGCTAAAAAACAACCAGCATAAAGACACTCACATAATCACTTTGGCTGATGCTAGCTGTTATCTAATTGTAATCTACATTTCCTATCCTTCACCTGTATCGCTTTCTTGTCTTCCATCGTGCTTTCAAGTTTCTGTATGCCAAGCTTTGACCTGTGCTTACCAACTCCCTTTCAGCCTAGCCTCAGCTGCAAGCAGGCCCAACCTGTGGTAGAAAGGGCCAAAGATTAATTTGTTGTAGCAGTGATACATTTGAATAGAAGCAGACAAGGACGTGCTGTATTAAACATTAGGCTCTCCTGCTGCCTTCCAGCAAGGCAGAGCTGAAAACTGTAGCCCTTTTAAAAGCAGTAATGCAATTATGTGTTTTATAAATGCTTTAAAAAACATTTAGTGAAAACCAGCCATTTCTGTTATTAGCAGCAATGTTGGGGAAGGCAGTAGATGGCATATTTCAAGGACCCTTAGCACTGGGGTGAATAAAACAACCAGAAACACACACCCCACCCCATCCCCCCCACCCTGAGATTGGTGAGATTGGTGTGTAAGGCACATATTGGGCAGATAGCTACAACAGCATTGTAACAGTACCTTCTAGCTACTAAGGATGCATCTGGTAAGTAAAAATTTACTACTACTTTGCTACTACTACCAGCACCACTAAGCAGATCTTATCTGAGGGCCTAACAAGTGTAGCTTTGGGAAAGTTGCTATTAGTTTCTGCTGATGACTAAATACATGGATAGGCACAAGCTATATTACAGCATATTTTATGAAATCTGAGACATACTGGGCATTATAATCTGGACAAACAGTAGTTTCATCTATATATCTTCTTTGTTCCAGCAAGGGTCCCTTTGAAAGGGCTTGAAAACTGTGCTTTCCAAAGTCCATCTGGAGCCCATGTAGTTAACAGGATTGTTTCTGCTGACTTCATGGGGCTTTGATATAACAGTACATACGAAATGGAATTTGTATATTTCATAAGCATTAGACACAGAATTAGCTCTACAAGGAATTTGAAAAAAATAGCCTCTGTTAGTCTAACAGATTATTGTTTATATAAAGATGGAAACAGGCAGTTTTTTTTAAATAATCCCACAGTTCATTTCTAATATTAGTAACAGATTATATAACCCCTATTGTGTGAGTCATAAAGAAATCTGGATCAGAGATGTCATTTCCCAAATAATGGCTGCTTAGAAAGTTTCCATTCATATGCTACTCATGTTTTTCTGCAGATTTTGGCTCAAACAACGTACACTTAATATCAGAGTAATCAGATGTCACGCAGAGGTTCAAACCTCAAACAGATTTAGTAGTGGCTGGGATGCTGTGAAACAGCTAGAAACAAACAAACAAACAAAAGGACAAAGGCATGTTGTGCAGCTTTACGGATGCTTTTCTGAAGCCTAGGTGGTTTGTATTCCCAGGGGTTGAAGTGCTTCACCTACTCTAGTCCCAACCAACTATGAGACTTTTGGCTTGTTTTGCCCCAGCACAGCAGTAGCAGGACAGCAGCAGCAGGATTACTGCATTCTAATAATGAGGTGTGTTGGCACAGTTGCTCGGGGTAGCTGTCTGAATACTGTCTGCTGGGGTGCCAAGTCCACACACACCCAAGCAGCTGTAGTCATTCACATGCTGTTTAATTAAACCGTAGGACTGAGTTTCTCAAGTGCTTCTGAAACAGAAGAGTTAAAAATATGCATGGCAGCATGGGAAAAAAGGCCATATCACTTCTGCTGACTAAGCCTATTTGATTCATTAGGAAGGAAAACAAAAAGGCAGTTCATAAGCTAGCAATACTTCAGACAAATACAGTTTTTATGCTAGGTGTGTACAAGGCTTCCTGTTTGCACCTCCTACAGGTGAAATTCTGTCTCAAATATCCCCTCGTGACATAGGGCATGCAGGCAGCAGCTGATCAATAATGCTGGGTGTAGCTTCAGTGGCTATTCTGATCCCTTCCTTATCACCTCATTCCATTTGAAAAGTCTGTAGGATAACTCTGTGGGCAGGGAGGGATTCTGCTTCCTCAGAGAGACAGGGCAAACGAACAAACCTGTTTGGATGTGAAACATAGCTGGAATGGGCTAGGTCTTGCATTCACATCCCAATGCAATAGTATTTAGTTGGTCAGGAGAGCTTTCCAGTTAGCTGCAATAGTTAACAGTGCTGTCCAGGGTTATCAATATCAAACATGAAGCATTTGCATCAGAGATGGAAATTCATAATCTCTTTTAAAATAGGATTACGGTGGTCATGGGGAACAGAAACGTTTTACAATTAATTTGGGTTGTAGAAGAGTGCCTAGTCTCTGGAAAACGTGGACTGAGCAAAAATCACTTTGCCAGCATTTAGGAGAATGCTGACATTAATGTAGATGGTTGCTGCATCTCAGGAGGGGATGGGATTGAAGCTCATGAGGCTCCATCACCAGAGGGGGCTGCATACATTGTGTAGCTGTAGGTGAAACAGAGAAATATGTGTGCCCACATCCTGGGTGACCTCATGGTGCAGCTTTATGCTACTGTATGTGATACTATATGTAAGTAGATCAGACATGGTCACAGCTAAATGGACCAAGAATACTTTAGGACAAATGTAACTGGTAAGACCAAGTAGGCTCAACCTATGTATTCATCCTGTGATAAGGGCAGATAAATATATCAAGTGTATAAATGGAATTATTTCAGGTGCTCACAATTTAGCTTTGACCCTCCCCTCTCTGCAAAACAGGATAATCTAGAAGAGACATTTGAAACCAGGCATTCATATTCAATTCATTGACCAATTTCTGACTCAAAACATGCCTCACAGCATGAGCCTCCAAATGTCTAAAAAGATAAAGAAAACTACATAAATTGTTTGTCTTCACTGGGATTAACACCAGCATTTACAAGACAGGTGTTATTGCAGGTGTTTAACTAGAGGCTTATGAACTAAGGCAGATGCTACTGCTTATTGAAAACTTCCCTTGACTCAGCCTGAGATCTGCCTGACTTGCTCAGCTCTTGGAATGAGCTAATAGCAAGGCAAGGAAGAAGATTAATTTTGGTGATTCAAAGATTAACAACTTGTGCTATTTCCCTTCAGTTCTACGGAGAATAGGCAGAGAGGAACAGGTTGGTAGTGTTGACACATATTGTGGCGATGTTTGACCAAAAAGGGAAGGCAATGTAATAGTGTAGCTGGTTCTCTAAGTGTTAACAAAATAATACCTACACTTCACTGATCCCAAGGGCACGCTGAAGTTGCTCTGACAACAGCAGTTTTGCTTTCTGGTATAATCCTACTCTCACTGATACCTGGTTTTATTTATATCATAAGGGTACTTTGTGCACAGAATATGCTGCTGTGATGGCATTACCTGGCCACCAGATTAGGAAAGAAAGTAACCCTTGATAGAAAGTAGGTATGGGAAGAATGGTGTCACTTCAACTACATTTTAAGTGATTTTTTTTCATTCTAGTTCCCTGCTCTGTTCTGCTAGAAATCAGAAAGTATGTTTAGTTTTTGGATGGGTTCTCTTTTCACTTGCTCTGATCAATAAGTCAGTCCAGAATATATTCAGTGGCATAAAAGGTATGAATGAAAACAACTACCAGGCTTTGGACTGTGAAATAAACAAGGTGTATTTGCAACCCCTGAACCTTCTTAACTTCCTTTGCAATAGTTTCCAGTTTCTCCAGATGCTGAGGGTTGTGATGTTTGGCTACTGTATTACTGAAGTCGGCCTCACAGTTGCAGTAGCACACTAGAGTAGCCAGTGTGCATTTAGCACCCTTTGCAGTGATCCTCATTTAAGTGGCTTGCTTAATTCAGATATGATGCCTGGTTCTTTGTGTCAAACACTTTCATCTCAGAGGAGGAACAGTGTTGATTCTCTTCCCATGAGGCAGAGAAAGCTAATGCATTTGGGAAAAAAACACAAACCAAACAAACCCCCCAAATGGAGTTCCTTTTTCGATACTGTCATACCTATTTTATAACATTACTTGCTGTTGCAGATCTCTACTAACTTTGGAAGTTATGCCCAGTTCACAGTGGTGAGTTTGGCCTACTCGTATAACACATAGTTGTGCATATGGATTTGGGTACTGTTGAAGGGGAGCTTAAAAATGAAGGCACTGGAATTAATCAATCCAGTTAGGAGGCTGAATATTCAAAACGGCAGGATAATTTTATGAGTGATGCTATGGGCCCTGCAAGCTCAGGCTAATTAGATTTCATGCTTCACTTCTTGCACCTGAGCTGTTGCCTAAGGCACAGCAGAATTTTCTCTAGTGTTCATAAATCTAGTCCTGGAGAATCTCTGGGCAATTCTCTTGACAACTTTCCAGCATTTTGTTTTCCTGTTTCATTGATACAGAACCTAAAACCTTACAGATATTTACTTTATTGTACCCACTGTTTTTTGCTCAAGAAAATCACTTATATGACCTTCAGAAGTAATCAGGTCTATCTTGGATCTCAGAAACTTTCCTAGTTTTTTGTTTTGTTTTGTGTTTTTTTTCCAAAAGTAAAATATATGTCTTTAAGAAAGGTTATAACTTTGGCAGAACAGTTCCTTTCTGTGAAAAACATTCATCAGTGAAGGGTTCATGTCAGCTCTGAAAACAGCTATACATTTGGGTGCAGTATGGAAAAATGGAAACAGCAGCTGGTAGTGCTGCAAGTGCAAGGCATTGAGAAGTCTTGGAACTGGATCTCTCACTTATTTAGATGGTATCCACTTCTATGCAGATGTATCTTTGATTTCTTATATCCAGCTTCTTGCAAGCAGAGTCAGATTCCCCCAGATATGCGGAAACATGCAAAATGCATGTTTTAGAGAAAGTGAGAGGAAGTCTATTCAAAATCAAATCTGTAACAGTATCACTTCCATGGGAGTGGCTCTCAGTCCAACCAGTCGTATTTTTCTGTCCTTTTTTGATCTGAGTCATTAATATTAAATACTGTAATTTGTTTGGAAATAGAAACAAAAGGGACACTGTTGCTTCAGGGGAAAAAAATCACTTCAACATTTTTATTACCCCTTATGAAGGTAAAGTAGATTATGTAGATTAGAACAAACAATCTAAGATTTCTATTTATTTTGCATGTTTGGAAGAATTGTGTATAGACAACTTCCATTCATTTTGCTTTGATTTTTCCATGAAGAAACATGGAGGAAGTAAAGTTTGAGGTAGGTACTTCCCCAGAAAAGAAAATCTCAGGGAGGCTGAATGGAAGGAGTTTTAGAACACCCTCCTCTTTTTGATTGATTTAAGCTAATAAGAAGATCTAATTTTCACAAAGCAACCACACTAGGTTGAGTCACTCACAGGCAGACATTTGTCAGTCGCCATTCTTGGAGATATGCTACATTAAGAAAACCACATAAAACCAAATAGGACAGAAAAAAGGAAGGAATTACAAAAATTAAAATATTAAGTTAATCTCATGCTTATGGGAATACTTTCTTTTATCAAGCAAAATAGTATAGAATCCTCCCTGCCTTGTTAAAGAACAGAGGGCTGTGGTATTAGTTGTAAAAACTGTACATGAACAGTGGAACTCTGGGAAATTATGCTCCTCTAGCAAACAGTACCACACATCCTTCTGATCTGTGTAGTTTCCCTTTTATTTATCTTCTCTTAATTCATCTATGTCTTTGGGATGCAAACCCTATAGCTATCTGCTGGAATTCAGATGTGGGCAAAGTAAGGATTTATGTAGCAGTGAAATGATGCTTTCAAAATGTTGGGGTTTTCTTCCAAAACAAAATATCTTGCACCTTATTTCCCTTTCTATTCCACTCAGAAATCAGAGTCCTAGAAAACCAGTTGTTCACACAGCTTTATTTCCTCTGATTCAGACACAGGAAGTAAAAAAGCATCTAGAGATTTACTCAGATACAATTAGGCAGCAGTTATGCCTCGTGTATTGTAGGCTTTTGCATCAGTGATTTTGCATCAGGAGGAGACGAAACAGCAGCCATGTTGTTGCTGTACTTGAAGTGACTGGTTCCTTATGGGTGCCAGTGGTGAGACACATTTTCTACCTCCCTATTTCCGTGCAAGACAGTCCATCTGATGAGGTATTGAAGATAATAGATGGGTTTGGGGGAAAGTATCCCACATAAAGAGATGTCTAGGTTTATGGCTGTTTTGTGGTGTTGAAGTAGCATCCAGCACTCTTAATGTAAAGAACCAGACCCTGGACAACTAAAGCTGCAAGTCATCTCCGTTTGCAGAATCTGTCTTGATGGAGCTGTGGATCAATTATCTCACTGATCTAGGTATAAGTAATACACTAGAAAGGAGTTTAATACCAGCAGTTCCTGAGAAATGCGTCAGTGAATTATAAAAATAAGTGGTTAATTAGAAGTTATGTTTAGATTGCATAAACAAATTTTAGAAATCTGGACTGTTTATCAGCCTGTATGCTAATTTCTGCACCCTTACTTTTACTCTGTTGGCTCCTTCAATGACAATATTTGCAGCAGTGATTTGGAATGGTGTGAATTCACTCCAGTCCAGCAAAATTAAAGGCAAGAAGTGAGCTCTTCAGAGGTGCAGTTCCTCATGGTGAGGTAGGTGACTTCAGCCCACTTCTCACGTAGTTTGTGTACCTTTAGAAAACCTGGGACTGGCCTAGAAAGATCTGCGGCCTTTTGAGATATAGTGTGAGAAGAGGTCCTGCTGTTCTCTTTCTGAGTTACCCATAAAAGGATTGAGAAGGTTCTGGCCTTCAGCATGAGATATTGTCTGAACAGTATTCACTGCATGTGCCAGTTATAATTTAAAGCTTGCTTTTAGATAGGCTGGTTTTTGCCTCTATCTCTTATGAAGTATGCAATATATCTTCTTATATGTGCATAGCTGGTGGGTGGATATAGATCATACCAAGAAGATGTTGCGTAATTTGTTCCTCTTGCCATAGGTACTAAACTTTCACTGAAGAGGTATGTTTCCTCATTGCCAGTGGTGTGTGCATGGGAAGAAGAGAGGTCTATAAAAGGGCAATTTCATTTTGTAGAGATACATTTGCAAAGAAAACATTTGAAATCACTGCTCTGTGTGTTTCCAGTTTCATGTGGAATCCCAACAGCTAATTGTTTGGCTACTTTACTGTATCAATTTATCTTAATTAGGATAGCCAGATGTTAGTTTTAAAAGGTTTTAGGTTTTTTTAGTTTTAAAAGGTTTACAGGATTTGGCCATACCTGCATCCATAAATATGGGTATGTATTTAAAGCTTCTGTTACATGAATTCAAAAAGCAAACCTGTTTGAAAAATAGATGGTAAGTTTGCAAGTATTTAATCTTCTGCCTTCAGGGGTTACTACTGAACAAACCAAATCATCTTTCTTACTCTACAATGTGGTAGGTACCCCTGTTAAAAACACTCAGGACTCTGGGTGACTGCGTTGTATTCTTATGCCTTGTTCATCATCCAGCTATCACTTACCTCAGACCACTTACCTCAGTGCCAAGCACTCAGCCCCATTGTTGATGTCAACAAAACGCTGTCACAGGCCACTGAATGGCAAGACAGGAAAGAAAATTCTTTCCATGCCTTGTTTCTATTTACGTCTTTCCCTGTCATTCCTTTAAGACAGTGTCTGTTCCCAGTTGCACTATGCAACTAATGGTATAGCTGGTCGTACATAAAAAGTCTGTTTGTTTTATTTCTCCACTAGCTGCGTAAATGGGGTCTTCACTGGGTCCTGAGTGCTTGAGCAGACTCTTACTCTAGCTAGAAAGTAGATTTGCCACTGAGACTTGTCAGTATTGTTGTTCCATTGCTGCTTTCAGACTGTGTTCCTTGATCAGACGTCTAAGCCCTGTCATTCTGTGGCAATCAGTCAGTTTCTGTGAAATGATTATAAAGTCCTAGAAGGAGAAATATCTCATGTTTATTTTTTAATGAAAAACAAACTCAAAACTAGTCAGTGCTGGAGGTAATATGGTGTAAAACCGCCATGTTT
This sequence comes from Limosa lapponica baueri, assembly GCA_002844005.1. Classification (NCBI taxonomy): domain Eukaryota; kingdom Metazoa; phylum Chordata; class Aves; order Charadriiformes; family Scolopacidae; genus Limosa; species Limosa lapponica. The sequence goes on from KZ506523.1 coordinate 140,416, forward strand.
CATTAATTTCTTATTAAATTGTAGAAGAGCAGGTCACTAAGGATATTATGTGTGAGCTAATGTTTCTTTGGTTTTAAAAAGTTTCTGCAACTTGTTACTTTTTGCAGCAATTTTGAGTGCCATCTAGTATTTATCTAGAATGTTATGAAAGTAGGGATAACAGTTTTCCCCAGGAACTGTATGTATGATTAATTCTAGGAATTGATATTATATTATCTCTTTAGAAGTAAGATAATAGTCCTTTAAAAAATTTCTATCTATCAATGCAAGAGAATGGCAGAAGTGCTTGCAGAGCCACTTTCCATCATCTACCAACAGTCGTGGCAAACTGGGGAGGTCCCAGCTGACTGGCGTCTAGCAAATGTGACGCCCATCCACAAGAAGGGTCGGAAGGATGATCCAGGGAACTACAGGCCTGTCAGTCTGACCT
>KZ506523.1:145453-165741 GCA_002844005.1 Limosa lapponica baueri
CTAGTCAAGAGATTTATAAAAACTTCCTTTGAGAAGCCTTACTCTGTGACATTAATTTGTTAATGTAGAATAATTTTAATTCAGTTAGTGGAGCTCAGAGTTCAGCTAATTTACACTAGAATGTGTCTTACTTTACTTGGTATTTTTTAATATCTCCTCGTAATCAGAGAGGCATTAGGGAAGTTCCAGGATTACTGACATGCTGTTTTGCCACTGGTGATGATTTTGGCTTCCACAGCACATAGAATTCCCTTTTGCTTATTCCAAAACATTGTCAGGCTCAAATGAGTCAGAGAAATGAGTTGCAGAGCTGCTGGCGAGCTGTCTGCTACCCAGCCCCTCCGTAGGGCCGTGCCAGCGTTGATAGAGACAGGAGCTGTGTCTAGAGACCTCGTTACAAACTGGGGGGGTTGTTTCTTTTCTGCCCAGCTGAGCACTAGTTAGGGTGTAAAGGAAAGGGCGCAGATGGAGCATTGACGATGCGTGAAGTGGTTGCAGGGGACCACATATGTGGTCACATAAGTAATTTCCATTTAGAGGCCTGGCAGCCCGTTTGCTGTGCTGGGTGTCTGCCTTTTCAAGAGGTGTACGGGCTATTAGTTCAGTACAAGTTCCCTCCATCCAGCATCGGATCCTGCTAAGCCAGCCCTCCCTAAAGAGAGTCCACAAAGAAATCATGGGCCATCTGCACAGAGCACAGCAGATAAAACTGCAGCCTTTTAAAAAAGCTGGTGGGACAGCCCTTGCGGGAGGGGTTTTGCTTTGAACCTGGCAGGGGTTCGCACGATATACTGTGCTCTTCGGCCCTGTGATGTGCTATGGAGGGCACTAACCACAGGGAGGCAGGGCAGGCAATCTTTAGCTGTCGGGGAAAATTTTCAAAATGCCACGTGTTTCTGGACTTCCTACATCCTAAAAACGCAAAAGGCTGCCCCGGTTCCTATTAACAGTCTATTTGGCTTGTGCATTTAAGAAAGACACAGGAGAAGGATATAAACTAGTGATCAGATGTCCACTGAAACAGTGAGAGATAGGGTGGGGTTGCTTGATTTTTTTTTAAGTGTAGCTAAACAGTAGCTGGTGCGCAAGGGAAATGACACAGATGAAGCAATGGTGATGTACGCTGTGGTTTTTAGGAGACCACATAAGCAGCCCCATTTAGTCATTTCCATGCCGTGACCTTCAAAAGGCATTTAAGTTTACATGCAAGGATAGGCAATTACAAAGGGAGCTTGGAGGCTGGGGGGAATTCCTCCCCATGCATTTTTTCATTTTTGAAACTCTCTACTCAGTAGGGTTGAAGCAAACATTAAGGTTCCCCCTCACACATCATACAAACAACTACATTTAAAAGTTGCGGTTTACTATAGCTTCCCCTTAGCTAAATTAATTATAGTCCTTTTGTTTCCAATTTTAAATTGAACACAGGCCAAGATCTGCAACACATTCCTCTCATGACACCAAATCAGATGCCGTAAACCGACAGCTTCTTCCAGAGCAGCCTCCCTCAATCTATTGTGAAATGACCCCCTTGTCTAGCATTTCTGAGGACAGTTCTGTGCCATATTGGCACAAAAGTTTTCACTTGCAACCAAATAAGAGTTGGACAGAATTTGGAGTGGTATTCGGCTGCTTCAGTTCCCCCTTTAATTGGTTTGTCAGTCTGAGAATACATAAGTGTTTGGCAGAGGAAAGTTGCTTTTGAGAATCAGTGTTAGTGGCTGTGACAGGTCCCTCTGCCTATGTTAATGCCAGTGAAATTCATTGTTCACTTTTTTCCCAGCTTTGAGATACAACAGGCTCAAGTTGTGGCACTTGAAAGAACTGGTATTTTTAGCTCCCTAGCCAGTTAATGTTATACTTCTAATTTAATTTTACTCACACTGAGTAATGGGAGGGAAATAATGAACTGTTCACATGAGAGAATCCAATGCAACTTCAAGCAACAGGGCAGGATGTGTTGCACAACAAGAAGGGCAATTTTGTTGTACTAGAGAACTAAAGTAATTGCTCAGTTAAGTTTTGGTTATGTATTCCTTAGCATTCAGTGTTTTTCTATAGGAGAAATAACATCTTACTGTGACTCGGCCACAATGGACAAAAGGGAGGCGTTACATAAGGATTGCTCTTATGCAGTACCCTTGTCCTCTAAGTCTGGTCTTGTATTAAACTGCAGTGTTAAGGGAGCTCTCCACAATACCTGGATCCTAATTAGACTACAGTTCTTTAAATTTATAGTGTTTGGACCCACAGCCTCATTTATTTCCAATCTGGCTATTAGTTCCATGGCAGAGGTGTGAGTTGAATGACTTAGGTGCTAGAATTGGTTTTAAATCAAAGTAATCTCACTTTTTCTAGATCCTTTTCCCCAAGTTGGCAACTAACCTTCATTCACAAACTTTAGCTACCTTGGGAGAACCATGAATCCTCCTAACCACATTAGAAAAAACAAACAAACAAACCAAAAACCCCAAATCCAAGAACAAATGAAAAGTCCACTGCTTCAAACCTACTGTCTTTGGAGATGACTGTTTACCCCTGTGAAAAAAATTCACCTGTCAGATGCTGAAAAAACATCTTACAAACACTGACTGGTAGATTTTTCAATATATGTTTACAGTAAGTAGTAATTTTAAGCTTTTCCATGCTGCATCACTTAATTCTGGAAATGCTTCTTCACAGCTACTTTTGCTTACAGCATTGAACATAAAAATTGTTTCGTGCATTACATTTCTTTTACAATGAAATCACAGTGTATTATAGACGGCTTTAGAAAACACTGTTTTTCTCACCTTTCCTTGTCTGATGACTATGAATTCCATTAGGTATCCATAGATTTACCAACTGTTAAAAAAAAAAAAATTTTTTTTTTTGTACTTCAGAGAAGAGAAATAATAAGGAAAATGCACAGAATTCCAGTTCTCACTTCTTTTTCTGGGTTCCCACTAATGTAAACTGGTCTCATTAAGGAATAGATTGGCCTACTATGTTCTCTTTTCGTTCAGCCCTTTGTGGAGTATTCAGAGGACAGACAATAATTAAGTTTAAAAAATAGTGAGAAAGATCTCAGCTTATTCCAATCACATTTATTTCTAAGGTGCCAGAGGGATTTAAGAAACCTAGATAGTATGAGAACTGTAAGGACCCCCTGATGATCTCCTTAAAGAATCATGTTGGGTCTAGGGTCCAAGGAACCACAAGAAACACCCATTAATTGAAGCCTGCTACCTTGTTACGGTGCAGCTTGCACTAGGCACCACATCCAAAAAACTATGAATTCTTTGTAAATCACCCCTTTTATGGGAAAGTTTTGCAGATAATTTTATTCAAACTGTAGGTAGCGATTGAAATGCTAGAGCCAATTGATGGAAATGGCCTCCTGAGTAATTGCTTAAGACAATTATTAGGGATGGCAAGCTACTGCTTCATCACTATAAAGGTTGCACTTACCCTGCAGAGAGATCTGAGAGCACTAAAATGTTTTTAATCATACACAGGCACTTTAAATAGCAGCAGTATCCTTAACTATAGCCACAGATATTCTTAAACTTCGTAACACCCTGTAATTTTATGAGCTTTTTCTAAGCTTTTGGGAGCAGGAAAAAGCGCCGTGTACGTAACATTTTAAATAGACTGCACCTTGTTATGGTGAGATATTCATTACCTGCCTCAAATAAGTGCAAGTTATCACTTTGTCTATTCTTTTTCCTCAAAGTAAAAGGACAATTGTGCCTTTGTTTTCCTTAAAAAAAATACAAGTATGCTCCATCTAATTTATTTTGAGATCTTTTAAACACATTTGATATAGCTCATCAAAATATCTATAGTGCAATTGGACATTTCTATATCTGTCTTTCAGAGCCAGCTTCCCCACAAAGACCCTGCTTCCTCCTTTGTCTGGTCTTGAAAAAGAATAACTATTACTTACCTTCTCATCTTCCTGAGAAATGTTTTTCTTGGCTGAAACACACTAGAGTGACTACCACTTTTGGGTAGAGGTTATCAGAATGAGTAATTTACCACTTCAACAGTTTAAAGTGCTAAGAAGCTGTCAGTGTAGGGTGGTGGGAGATTGTCTCCTGTACCTGTACTGAAGGACACTGAGATTAGCATAAACCAGACAGACAATCCTCACCTCTGCTGAGGGAGAACATACTTTGGGAGTTGGGTGGATATCTTCCTCCTAGCCCCATTTCTTTCTCAGCCTACAGAGCAAGCCCCAGCTCCTCTCAGGTCATTGCTGGTGCATTGAGGAGCACTTCTTGTTTCTTGCAGAACTGGCAAAGAATAGCAAGGAGCTTGATCTCCAGGAGAAGCAGTTGTCTTTACTCAAGTCTTTCAAAGCCTTTTATAAAGCCTGCTGATGTAAGAGCTCTTGTCTGGAACCTTACCAACTGACTGCAGTTCACAGCTGTCGTCAGGCTTAGCCTGAGATCCCAAATGACTCATTGTCATTTTCCCTTTCCTCTTAAACCCTACTGACCATTTCTCTTCTACAAGATACCGTTGGCATAGTCTCACTGCCACCCCAAATCTGCTTTCTCACAGCACTGAGGTTTTGCTGCTCAAAGGCATTTGGGACCAGTAAAAGTTAGTCTGATCTGTTCTTCTGGGGAGCTTGGAACCCACTCTGACATGTCAGAACCAGAGTGGCCACCATATTGTCTATTGGAATAGCCCAGCTCTGCCTAGAGAGCTATTCAGCCTGTTAAACAAAATAGGGGGCATTGGCTGATGAAATACAATTTGCAGTTATATACAGTAGCATCGTTCATGCAGACTTTCTATGTGTGTTTCCCATACTTTACTCCTTGCTTAGCTTGGCATTCCTGTAGAGGAAGCTATGGTTCATGTTTTTCCCCGTAAGTGGTGTAATAGGGAAGTAGTTTCTATGCCATCCATCTACCCCTGCGCATTACTAGAAATGTGTCATGTTTGTGGGGCCTCTACTCTCTCAAAGAAAGAGACACAGTAAACAAGGAAAGGAACTTCACATGGTTTTTTCTGCTTCACTTTCCATCCCCCTACTCTCAGAGCAGCTCTGTTTTAGAACAGTTTGCTCAAATTCTGAGTTCCTGTTTTCTGCTCCGTTGGCCCTCTGAGGGGCCACGACATAACATGACTGTCATTTGCACTCATTTCCTGCTTATGGTAGTAGGACCTTTCAGGTTCAATATTCACATTTGCCTAAAGTCATTACTGCTTCTGCTAAGTAGTGAATAATGAGGTTGCCAATAGAGCAGCACTTTATTCATTTCATGAGGAAAATCTGCACTGACATTTAGGTGGGAGTCTATTTTGAATTTTTCTGACTATTGATCTACATTCTGAAGTGCACCTCAGACCTTCTGTCTCTTGACCTGATCATAATTTTTACTCCTTCAATTACCATGAATTAAAGGACCATTTCCAGTAAACCCAAGTATACCCCTGGAATGTTGCCTAATTTGCTGGAAAGTACTGTAACTGCTGTTTTCAGAAAGACATTTAGACTTACATCCTTAAAACAGAGGCTTAGGGCCAAATACTGACTTCATTTGCACCACAGTAAGTTTGATGTAATTATTCTGCTTGTAGTGGAACCCTTCTTTCTTGTCATCCTCTCCCTGTTTCGGATTTGCAGAGAATATTTATCAGGAGTTGTAACAGTTTCTCATGAAAACATCTCCAGGAAACGGTTAGTGAGTGGCAAATCTCACATCATTTCCCTAGATTTTCGGTCAATGAAAAGACAGATACATCGAGTAAGTTATTGGTAAGCCTCTGGTATCCAATGTCTCAAGATCTGTGCTGTATAGCATTTATTAGAAAATAGAGAAATATTATCTGGCGCCTACCTAACTCCATTTTTAGCAAAGAGGCTCTTTCCTTATCCTCGTTAGATTCTTATTTCCAAGCAAGAAACTCTGTCTGCTCAGAGAATGGGAGGAAAAGGGAGAGTTACAGATACATGGTCAGGATATTACGAAGTGCTGCACCTCAGCTGAACTGCGACGACTTAGCATAGATCCTTAGCTGGATTTGCGAGTATGAGGCAAATGACATTGAGTGTGAAGGGAAATAGGGTGCCAGTGCAGAGGGCGCTGAGAAGTCAATGCAGACATTAGAATTCAAAGCACTCCTGTGTGTTTTCTATCCCCCTGAGACTAGGGCGCAGATGGCTCGCAGGATGTACCTCAGCCTTTTGAATATGAACTTAGAGCTGCCAGCTGATGCCCCGTTCCCCGCTGCTGGTTGCAGACTCTGGCTGGTGGAGATCAGACACTATTACAATGTCAAATTGCCTGATATGTCTCCACCACGTGCTTGCTCTTTAAAAAATACCCTCAAAAGCTCTGATATAAAAGCATCACCACGTATTTCTTGGGCTAAATCATTGCGATTAGTGACTATATGTAAGGGAGACCAACTTCGAGGGTTTTATTTTGCTTGTCACAAACACCATTTTAATTACATCTCCTGTGGCCAAGCAGCACCTAGAATACTGTCTTTAAACAACCATGTCAATTGTGGGTTTAAAACTAATGCTTATAGGTTCATTTTGGCTCACTTTCTGGCTTTTAAGTGTAGAATTTAGTCTAATAATGTTTCCCAGTTTTGCTCTAAATCCATGAAAGCTTGAAAAGTTTAGAAATGCATCACCTAGCTCTAGAAATCTGGAGGTCCCTGGAACTGGGAGATCAGCAGCTTAAATTTACATCAGTGTGTGTGGATGAAACAGTCATCATCTTTCAGAAAAATACAGCTTGCAGAATTGGACATAGAAATTTAGTCTCCCTCAACAGGAAGAAGAAGTTGGGTTGAAATAGAAAGAAATGGAGTGGCAAGAAGGGAACAAAGGAAAACAAGCTATTTACATGTGACGTGGTAGTGGGCTAAGGGAAAGGGCTTGCTTTTGGAAGGTAGCTGTGCTGAAGGGGAGAGAAGCACCCAGAGAGGCAGAAGAGCTTTCATTGTGCCCATCCATCATAGGAACGAACCTAGCCAATACCAGTCTGTCGTCTGTAGTCCTGGCAACAGCACAGAGGTAGAAGGATAAAGCTGCCTTAAATCTAGCTCTGGTGTAGCTTATCCCAACTTGGAATAGGAGTGAAACTGGTTAGTTGCAATCTCTGCATGTATACAGATAAAGCAGGCTGCCAGGAGAGCAGATTTATGAGTTGAAAAGCATTTTGCACAACACTGATGAAAAGTGGCAGAAAAAATCCTTTTTCTCATTCCATAGGCAATAAAATGGGCCCCACAAAGCCACTTATATCCTTTGCATGCCTTGCACCAGCCCTGAACAACATCCGTCTGTACCAGAGGCCTGGCTGTGCCTCATTACCTCTCAGATGCTAATGTCAGTCTGAAAAGCCCAGAGTGCCTTGCAGGGAGTCCTACCTACTGTCTGCTCACTTGGTCGGGATGGGCAGTGGTAACCTGTCAGAAAAAAAAATTGTATTTTCTTTGGTTCAAGACTTAACAGGAATTTTTGAAAATTTGGAAAAAACATTCAGCTGCAGTTGCATAAGGGAGGAGGCTACGCTGAGAGAGTACAGAGACAGCAACTGAACTTCAGCATTTGCTTTTATGAGACCAAGTGACTGAGAGACAGGCATCTAAAAAAATCTCAAACCAACAAACTAACCTTGTTTGTGCTATGTTTGGTAGAAATTTCTGATAATTTTCAGATCTGCCCTTCCAAAGGCAGTACTGGGTGTGGATCCATGTACAAATGCTTGTCTTATCAGTGCTGGTTACCTAAGGCCTCTATTCTGTACAGTCACAGCCCTTGCACTTGCTTTCTTTGTTATTTTCTCTCCCCACAATACCCGTCTCCTCCCTTGCCCCCAAAATGCATGCAGAATGCCAGTTGAAATGAAGAATAATAAAGGGGTAGGAGTCATTTCTAGTTGGACTGTTACCGTATTGTGGTGTGGGGTCCAAGAAGATTAAGACGATGCTGCTACAGCCTACACTTGCTGAAGACAGCAAAGTTTAAACGCAATTAGGCAGTCTGAATGGACAGAGCCACATAAACACATTTTGTCCTTTGTTATTTTTCTAGAAGAAGTACAATCAAGGCAATTTTAGGATACAAAACTAATAGCTGCATCTGGCAATTAGGAGAATCAGACGAATGGTGGAGAGTCTGAAAGGAAGCCAGTTTGATAGTCATATTCTTTACTGCTTTCATTATGTTGCCGCTATGGAGATGGGAGCATAGTTGTGCTTAGCGCCTGTTTACCAACTCAGATCCAGCTGGGAAAATGCGATCAGTGCTTCCATGAATGAGAAGTAAAGTTTCTGGTTTTGATACATGACCTGTTTGCAAAGTGCTGAAGCTCTAAAATTCCACATCTCGGAGGTATTTTCTGCTTTCAGGTGAATTGCACTGAAGAGTTCTGACATCCTTTTGAAAGCTTCCTGCAGGAAAGATGACATTTCAAACCTATATGTTACCTGAACCTTGATCACATCTTGTCTGCTATTGGAATATATGACCCAAAAGTGCTTCCTTATGAATTAGGTGCTCATCATGCATTTTAACCTCCTTGGAGAAAATTATGCAGGCCTCTGAGTTGCCTGCATGAGTTATCTTTTATTCATTAGAATCCTAAATGTTATTGAAATGTATTCTTAATTATTCCCTGCTGAAAACAGTAGTGTTCTTGAACAAGTATTTTGCATTTGTTACGTCCTGCTGCTAGCATAGTTAATAGTGTATATAATAATAAAATAAGAAACTATCAGAGCAGAATAAGAGAACTTATTAATATGATTCAATTTGAGAAAATTGTTACTTCTGGCTTTCACAGCTTATGAACAACATTGCCTGGATATTTCAAGCATGCAGAATCTTTGCTGTAGATCTAGCATAGAAATAACAATATTGCTGAAAGAGAATCTGGTAAGACATCACCTGCTATCCTTGCATGCATGCCCTCTACAATCACTTGCTGTAGTAGGACTTCCCTTAGTGGAACTGATGTTGACAAAAGCTTTCAAAAGCAGTCTTTGGACATATTTCTGGATTTAATGGCTTTTTATTCAAACCAGAGTGTTGCAACCCCTTAAAATTTTATTTTTTTTCTTCAGTGTTTCCCCTGTCTTTCCTCTTTTTCCATCACTCTCTCTCTGTGCACACACACTTACTTTTCATTTGTTATTGTCTGTATGGGAAACTAAAAGTTTTCTAAAAATTCAAAAGCTGGTTCTGAAAAACTGTACAATATTCAGCATTGCTCTCTAGTAGGAAATATAGAAGCATCAAAAGAGTCAGTAAAAATTACAGCCTTTTTCTGAGTTGTATTTCTTGTGCAGCTGCATCATACCCCTTTGACTCACCACACAGAGTGTGGGTGATTTGCCAGCGTGTCCAGATCTTTTTCCTTAGTTATTTCCAGCTGGCTGCAATTCCTTAAATACATGGCCTTGCATGCTGTACAATTAAATAGCATCCAGCTTCTATGCTGTCATCCCTGAGATCTTTCATTTAATTCTGTAGGTTATTTCAGTCCTTTCTGATATTGATAACATGGCCCATTTTTGACATTGACAAATATTACCTCCTGCATCTTTTTAATGGCAATGGCACAATTAAATATTAGAGAGGTAGTCCCGATTTCAGTCCTTGAAAAGACCAGCTAAGAACAAATTTTCAGCCTTCTCTTTTTGGCACAAATTACCAGTTCCTTAATTTAATCAGATCCCTTCCTGTTTTATACTTATGATACTAAATGTTGTCCTCACATTGAAAAACTTCCAACATAAAGAACTATTTAAACACAGCGGGTGTGAACTACCTGGATTTTCTTTTCAAAGAAGATACTAAAATGATCTGAAGGATGTACTGCTGGTAATCTGATACGGGATATTATCTCAGTGTCCATTCATTGCCTGGTCTTCAGATTTCTTGTCTTTAAAATGTATCCTAAAGTCTTAAAACCTGTTGAAGATAGACTGTCAGGCTCATAGTTGCTTAGACTGCTTTTTCTCTTGTTATTTTCCAGCCATGTGCAGATTAGCTGTCAACAGCTCTCTGTAGCATTTCTTTCTATATCTAAGAATCATAGGGTCCTAGAATAATTTGGGTTGGATGGGACCTCCAGAGGTCATCCAGTCCAACTCCCTGCTCAAACCAGGTCTAATTACATCAGGTTGTGCCAGCACTTGTCCAGTGAAGTCTTAAGCACCTCCGAGGAGGGAGATTTCACAGCCTGCACTAGTATTTGATCACTTTAAGGGTAAAAATATTTTCCTTGTATTTAAACAGTTTCCTATGTTCCAACTTGTGTTTTTGCCTATTGTCCTATTATTGTAAACCTCCAAGAAGGATCTGGCTCCATGTTATCTGTACCCTCTGACCAGGTAGACAGAAGTAAGGACTCCCTGCAAACATACTCTTTTCTAGGCTGAACAGGCCCACTTCTCTCTGCCTCTCCTCTTACATCATGTTCTCCGGCCCCCTAACCATCCTGGTGGCCACTCACTGGGCTCACTCCAGTATATCAATGTCTTTCTTGTACTGGAGACTCCAATACTGGATGTTATATTCCAGAGAGGTGTCACAAGTGCCAAATAAAGGGAATGATCGCTTCCTTCTACCTGCTGGCTACACTAATGGAGCCCAAGTTGAAGCTAGCCTTCTTTGATCCATAGGCACACTGTTGATTCAAGAGAACTTGTCTACCTGGACCTTCAGACCTGCTTCCCAGACAGTTGGCCCCAGTCTGTCTGGGTTGCAAGGAGGCATTCCACTCCAGATGCAGAAATTTGCATTTGCTTTTGTTGTACGCCTCAAAGTTCCTGTTGGCCCATTTTTCCTGCCTGTTCAGGTCCCTCTTATGAGCAGCACTGCCATCCAGCATGTCCATAGCTCCTCCCAATTTTGTGTTGTCTGCAAAGTTGCTGAGATTGCACTGTGTCCCATCATCCAAATCATTAATGAAGACATTAGACAGTACTGATCCCAGCACTGATCCCTGAGGGACACCAGTAGTTGCTGACTGTCAGGTAGACTTTGCATAAAGAGGTATTATCGAAGCCCTGTGTATGCTTTGAGGAATTTAAATTTTGATTCCACCTCAAGTGTGTAAACTGGCAGTTACCAGACAGGACTTCTAATCAATCCTGCCTTTTCCTCTGTGTCCTTTATTACAGACATTACTGAAAGCTGAGGCATTATTCATGTGGTTTTTCAAAGCACTCAGCTTGTTTTTTGCGCAAATGAAGTCTAGGGCAGTATTCAGTGCATAGGGGCTATTTGTACTGGGTTATTTCTCTCTGCACATACTCTCAGAGTGTAACAGAACGTATTACAGTGATCACAGCATGATGCCTGTAGCTGTGATAACTTTAATTTAGCTAGCAGCAGTAAGAGTGCAGCAGAGATTTGGTGGCATGCTCTCAAGCACAGAGTAGCAGCCATATTAAAGCTTGCTATTGTCAGAGCTGGCTGCCACATCTTCACGGCAAGCGTTAGCAGAGCCAGCAAGGTAAGTGCCAATGTAATGATATCCCTATTTTGCTATATAGACATATCTTGGCTGCTTCTTTCTGTTGCTGTTAAACTGTTCAACTGCAGCCAACCTACGCATGCCTGATATTAAGTAGGTTTACCTTGTCTTTTGCAACTTTTGGGAAGTAGAACACAGTAGTTCCTCTACCTTTCTCAGAAGTAATAAACACAATGGCTGCTGAAACCTGACAGCTGCTGACCAATTTTTTTAATATACCTATTACATCCGTAATGGATAAAGACTGATAGTACAAGGTGTTCAAATCAATCAGCAGAAATCAACTGATGGAAGCAGTGGAAAAGCTAGCTGGACTGGTGGTGTTTTTGATCTGCTTCCTTCAAGTTGTGAGCAGAACTTCTGTTGTATACCTCACTTATTTACATCACAGAACAGTCTATTTTATTACTTCAATTATTACTCAGCTCTTATGATTTCTCTCTCAACATGCCAGAAGCCAGCAGATCTGAGAGAGATTCATGTATCTTATTCAGACTTGTAATGAGATCACCGGTGGATAAAACAGTCTACGTAAAGTAGTGATTACTTTACTAGCAGTTTCCCAGAGGACCTTAAATCGAGTACAAAGTTCTGGGAACACCATTCAGGTTATACAATTTAAGCATGTTGGAAATATAAAACATTGGCTGAAACTGAAAAACTTAAGACTGAAAAACTCTTTCCAATAATGATTTCTCATATTCCACATATTAATGTTTTTTTCCAAAGAAAATATGTACGATTAAAAAAAATGTTTACAGGATCAATTTGGAGATAATTGAAAAGGCCATCAGAATAAAATGCAGCAGTGGACTGAAGACAAAATATTTTTCTAATCGGTAATGCTAAGTGATCCTTTATACCAGTGTCTCATAAAGAAAAACCAAAAGACAAAAAGCGAGAAGCAAAACTGAAAGCAGAGACTATGACACCGTCTTGGACACTTAGGGAACTTTTGAGAGTTATTCTCACAGCCAGAATAACTGGCCGATGCTGAAATATTTGCTTGCCAGAGTAACAAGAATCAGTAGCCTAATTTTTTTTTTCCCCAGCACATTTTAATATCGGCATTATTGGATACGGGACTTGTGTTCTGTCACTAGTTTGGACAAAGAAGAGAAAGCAATTATAGAGCTGAAACATGTGTGCCATCACTTGTATTTGAAAAGCCTTCAAGTTAAAAGTCTGTATACACCAGACAGGGTAATGTGTTACGAGTTGTTTAAAATGTACAGGAATAAAAACTGAGTCAATTATTTTCTTATAATACTCTTTCACTTCAAGAAGTAGTCAAACTAATCCATATTTGATATTAAGTAATATTTCTGCTCTTCATCCATTAACAAATTAGTGAAGATAAAACTCTGCAAGAGGACACAGATATGGGGAGTTTGCTAAACCCATGGGATTCTGGGTTAACAAATGATTTCTTAGCTATACCTGTAACCTGTATCAGAAGCGAGAAACATACAAAGAGAAACTGAAATAATTAGAGGCAAGGCTGAGATACTAGGTGCAGTCTTCTGTTACACTGCCTTTTTGGAGAGAAAATTTGTAGAACAGCTGTTTCAGAGGCCCTACCTGGGATCATATAAGATAAAACAATAACCTTGTGGGCAGATCTGTCTGACCTGATCATTTTCAGATTTTTAGAGCAGACAGGCAATGAAGTTGTCTCTTCCTCTTCAGGCACGAAATTCCTCAACTACTGTTTGAGCTCATTCGAGCCTGAAGTTTCATCTGTGTTTTATCAGGGTGCTCACTAATGAATGCCTTTGTGCCTACGTTTTGTTGACTTTGAGGGTGAGAACAGTACATAAACATGTGACATAGGGGCTGAAACTCCAACCGGAGTTTGTCCTGTAATAACAATGGTATGCTGGGGAAAGGCAGAGGCATCGTAATTCAGACTCTTTATATTTGGTGGATAGAAGTCTGATCCTTCTCCCATTTCTCTTAGGAATTTTATATTTTTTTTTTCACAGGGGTGCTGGTTTACACTAAATGGTGCAACTTTAAACCCACTTTGCCAGACTGCTATTCTGACTGGCTGCTGCCAACTGACACATAGCAAAGTCTTTCAGGGATGAGATTAAACACACCATGAGTCTCCATTTCTAATGAAAGCTCCATGGGAACGCCATTGGGATCCCTGCTACTTTGCTGCAGTCAAAGTTGTGCAAGCCCATGTGCCATCCCTTTATGCATTAAGGAGACAGCGGTATCACAGACACAATGCAGAGTATTCTGCTTTCACGCTTTAGGGCATTCATTGCAAAGAATAGCAATGTTTTTCTCCTGTCCTCAAAGCCAATTTTTTACCCCTCTCCTTTGTTCAGACCTGAAATGTTTAGCTTTAAAACTAGGCAGGAAAACTGCCATTTTTTATTTATCAGCAGTAGGAAAGCCATATGGAATCACTGTCTCTTTTAATAAGCTTATTTGTTTAAGCATCCAGGGTGTTTAATTAGCTTTATCATCTATATATGGTACTTATGGTTATCAACTGTATGTGGTTTAATAACCCACCCATTTATTGGCTGAGAACAAAACAGGCCTTAACACAGTATTGCCTGCTGTGACGAGTACTGTGATGAATTAGATCGTAAAAGATCATATTAGGAGAGCCAGTATCACAAGGGCCTAAAATCTATCGAACCCTCTACTGACTGGACTATGAACTGTACATTTGTTATAAGAGTAAGTAATAATGGATATGAGAGAGGGGATAAAATATGCCCAAGACTGCTAGTGCTAAATTTTTTGGGAAAGGATATCTTTTACCAGTTCTGCTGCCTAGTTACCGTTTTCAATGAAAATGCTGTAAAGAGGCCGAAGGCTACTACATTTAACCAACCAATTATTCAGTGTAAGAGTTTGAAGACTTACTAAAAGTTTACAGTTAAATATTTTCCTCTCTGCAGGGGATTTCTAATTTGCCAGAGTAGAAAAATCCAAAAGAAAACATACTTTCAATGCTTTATAAATAGGGGCCTCTAAGCCTAAGACATACTACCATTAGAAAAACACAGGTTGTTTTATAATCTGTTAAGAAACAAACATTTGCTCCTCATGTGCAAGATACCAAATAAACAAACGCATACAAACAGTACAATCTCACTTTATTCACAGAAGGTTTAACCAATGAACCTGAGACGTATACAGTGGTTTTACTTTTTAAAGTACAGGCAGTTAGAAAAAAAAGGACATTTAAGTTTCATTGCACATCCTGTGTAGGTCTGGTTTTAGTTGTCCTTTTTCCCAATTGCATATGGTCCCCTCTAAAGCGCCATAAAACCTTAAAAGGATTTACCTGAGTTACCTGGCATAGTTGGCCTGTCTGGTTTTGATTGTTCCTTTGAGACACCTTAGCTCATCTTCATAATTCCCATCTGGCTTGGTTTTACTTCTCATACAGGGAGGTGAAGTAAATCTGACACCAGCATATCTGAGAGCAGAATGTAAGAGGCTGATTGCTTTGTATCTGTGACAATTTAAAGGAAAATTGTTTGGTGGTGGTTTTTTTTTGTTTGTTTGTTTGTTTCTTGTTTCGTTTCTTTTTTTAAAGGTCTTTAAACATGTACCTAATATTAGCAGCAGTTCAGTGGAACTCAAATATGTATTAAATGTAAGGATGTTTTCCTCATTCAGAACTTGCACTTGGCTGTGGGCAAGAGGCATTCATTCCTATCTGACTTTTAAAAAGGGCTAATTCTCCTCCTCTTAGTCATGCTGATGTAAACCTGAAATAACCCCACTGAGGTCACTGGGGAGATGGCAGAATTCTCTTTGTGTATCTGAAATCAGCCTACAAAATAAGCACAACCAATACAGGCTACTTAAAAAGCTCTAAGAATCTACTAAGACTGCCAATGCATACAGGAAAAAAAAAAATCACTTAAATACTGTTTCAATTTCAAATTCAATTTTAGAATATCAGTTTTTGAGAAAAAAAAGAAGGACAAATTTCGGTGGCTAATATTATTTTCAAGCTTATGGAGAGGAATATCAGACTATTGCAAGTGGGGAAGGGTAATGAAAGTCTCAAAATAGAAAACTCTTTTCACTTGAAGGCTGTCAGGAAAATAGCCCCCTGGTTTCCTGCAGCTGTGAAAGCAGCGAGAGCTCTCTGTAATGACTGTCAGTGAGAGAGACGCAACTTGCTCTATTTTCTCCACACTTGGGCTACAGCTCATAATGTGTATAAATGTTTGGTGCTGGGATACAGATCTGAACCCCAGTCCTCCCGTAGCACAGACGTAGAGAGGAGGTTCTAAATCAGGAGATGTTTGCAGACCTTTGAATAAGTGACAGACTGAGAGTATTTCATACTCTGCTTTCTGTCTGGTTGGTAAGGTTCATGGCATGTATTCCTCATCATGCTATACATAACCAAGTAGTTTGATTAATTCCTCAGGCCTTGATCTCTAGTTAGGACCCGTGATCCCCTAGGTGTGATCCCTAACTCATAGGTAAGGGGGTATGCAACTTGTTCTGGGTAGCAGTATTACAATTCTTCCTGTCTCTCCTATATCTGAAAATGAAGCTCTTAAGACAGGTGCAGCTGGGGTTGCTCTTCATTTGGGATCATGGGATTAATCAGTTTTTTACTGACAGTTCCATTCATATGAATATGTTTGTTTTCAGACACGTACGTGAGCTAGTAAGCATTTGGGCCATTGCTTGGTTGATTCTTTTCATTATGGGCAATATGACGCTCATGCATACAATTTGTGTTATTTAGCTATTCTCTGCAGTGACTATTATCAAATGGCCTTTTTTTATCATCACACAGTGCGCAACTCATTTGTCTCTCTCACGTTCCCGACTCAATACCCTCCCATCTTTTCTTGATCTTGTCCTGCCCTTGAAACATGCTAGTTAGCTGTATGCAAAAACTAACAAGACAAAGAAGTCGCAGTTTTTCTGGAAAAAAAAAAGTAATCCTCTGAGTTCTCAGAATGACAATGACAAGTGATTTATACTGGCAGGCACTCTTCACCAACACTGAATACTGACAGTCTGTATTCATGCTAGATAGGGCCATCATTTGGCCTGTTAGTTGTTCATTTAATCTAAAAAAAAATAAAATTGCTGTCTTTAACATACTAAAAATGCTAAAAGTATTACAGTTCCCCATATGACATATGCAATAAAGGGTAATCTCTAAGTAGCCTTTTTAGCATCTATCATTTTACAGAGCACTTCAAAAGTTGCAGTTTTTTTTCAAGCAATCATCAGACCCACTGAAGTAGATTTTGTTGCCATCCCATTGCATGTACTGGATCTTCAGCTGTGGGAAGGCATCATTCTCCTGACCTACTATCACACCTCAGCTTAGTATGCCTGCCCTTTGCCTCTTTTTTTTTTAACTCTAGAGTTCAGGAGAGTAAGCACACTTATGACCTCTAAGGCTGTAGTAAGGTGTTAATAAATCATTAACAAAAATTGAATGGCAAGAAACTGTAAATGCCTTTCAAAATCAAGATTCTTGGACCTGCCGATTCTACTTCAAGGTGTAGCAAAAATAAAGATCTGTCTCGGGCTTTACTAGTGAGAGTTGGACCTAGTATGCTGCTGCTTTTTCTGTTAGGAAAAATGATGTTAGAAATAGGCTTAGGAATTCACACTTGGGAGAGGGCCCTACTTGATAGTTTCTCAGCTGTTCTGAGGTGTCTAAGCAGTGCAGAACACTCTGGTGCATCACCACAGTATTTAGGTAAGCTTATTGGGATCTAGAAATTCTTTCTGAAAGTCCATGCATCTGACTATGTGCATGTTCATTTTCAGCTGCTATTTATTTTCCAGTTTCTGTTCTATTTCAGTTATATTACCAAAACCTAATTCTGATGAAGCTCTGGCTTTGATCCCTGAAGCTTCAGCTGTGTGGTATCTGAAAAGCAAAGAATTCTAGTGGAAAAGTGAAGAATTCTAAACGCTTAAAAAAGGCAAAGGAAGGATTAGGAATTAACTGGCTAAAGAGTCCACAGGCATAGAGTAGAATGGGGAAATGTTTTTTTTTTTTTTTTCCTCCCCACAATGTACTATGTGAAGATCTGTAAGAACAGAAGAAGCTTAAATGACCTGAAAGGGATCAGGCAGTGTGATAATTGCAGTTTCCTTATCTAGATCTTCTCAGAACACTGTCTTTTGCCTGCTTGTTCACTGATGTTCACAGTGAGCTCATCCAGATTGAATCATATATTAAAATATGGCTTTTTCTCTTCCTTGTCTGAAAGCAAGTTCTCTGAGGACTCAAGCTACTCTTAAGGTTACTGGATTTTGTTCATTTGATAAATCTTAAAGTAGTGAGGAGGAAATGAATGCTTGAAATACTCAGCCTATGTACGTGTAGAAACAGCCACAGTGACTGCTTTTCCTGTCACGCTGAGAAAACACTACACAACTCAGTTCCTCTCTAAATTCTACACACTTTCTTATTTACTCCTACAACACTGGGGAAGTGCCCGCTGTATGTTAACACAGAAGAATTGAGCCCTAAAAATGAGGTGTATTCCTGACATGAATATTAAATACAGTTAGAAATAAATTATATTAAAGTATATGGCTTTGTGTCTGCTTAATACATTACTATTTCTGCCTTGGAGCAATTGTATGTCTTTGTACTGAAAGTTCATCTGACCCAGCAGTATGTGCATATACGTGTGTAGAAGAAGCCTTCTGCTGATTCACAATATATCTGTCAGTGTTAATTTTAAGCAGTAAGGATTAAAAGTTTGTGAAGGTGGCTCTTGGAGTACTACTTATCATTATTTAAACTAGGACATGGCTCCAGACTATACGTCTTACATTCTCAGCCAATGGATTTGTTCACAGAAATAGGAAGCTAAGATACTGAGATGCCAAAATTATTTGGTGTTATTCATATTTCAAGTAGCTACAACGCGAGTATTCTTATTTGAATGTTGTTTCTGCTACACCCACCCATCCTATATGTTCTTTCCTGATGGAACTTAAGGTCAGCATGCCAAATGCAGCTGTACCTGCTGGTTTTAATGCAAACCGGTGTTACTGACTATAGGCTGAGGAGACTGACATGCCCTGTTCCATATGAATTTTTTGCCTCCCTGGTGACAAGGGTACAGTGTGAATAACATTTTTATGTCAGCATGAGCTTCTGTGTGCGTCTCCGTTAAGTGTTTCAAGGCTTTTCCCATCTTCAGATTTTGGACAGCAGTGTGGGACATAATTTGTTACATGGGCACCCTTGGTATTGGTTTCAATAGGACAATGACTGAGGAGGAACAGCCGTCTCTTTTCATGTCTGGCTGGGGTCCCTCGTGAGCAGGTTTGAAGCCTACCAGAGAATGAGCTAACAAGGAAGCTGGCAGCAATAATGTCAGTGCTGAGGGCTTGTTTTTCTAGGTAGATTTCCCTAATTAGACTTTTAAAGTTAGCAGCTTCCCTGAGAACGAAATACAACAGGGAAATAATATGATGTGCTTAAAATTCACCTGCCTTCATGGAGAACTCTTTTAGTTCCGCCCACCAGAAGGGTGAGAACTCTTCCCCAGTAAGGTACCTGGGCGTTCCTTAGGCACTGGGAAATGTCCAGAAACTCTAAAGCCAGTTGTGCTGGCATCTAACCATCTGGTCTCAACTCACCCAGCAACAGAAGGGCTAAAAGCTGTCACTCTGAATAACTTTAGTGCCTACCACTTTGGTGAGCCGAGTCTGAATTTAACTAAAATCACAGCTTGCAGCAAGAATATTTTTGAACTAGGAAACCCTCCTGTGAGTGTATAAGGGCAATCTTATACATACATTTCCACGTCCCCTCCCCTTCCTCCTATCTCCGTGTAAGCAGCGCAGCAATGCGGCCACCCTGGTTGCCTAGGAAGCCGATTGCTGCTCCTAAGGGATCTGTTTAAAATTCTGATCCAGATTCTAGTCAGGTTTGCGAGACCCTGGGAATGGAGCTCTTGAAGTGGTGGGTACTTTCCATTTTTTTCCCTCTCCTCAGCTCCTCTGGACTGAGAGAAGGCAGCTGTGCTGCTTTGCTAGACAGAGCAGCTGGACTTGGTTACCCTTAGAACCAATTAAGTGCTGTAAGAATGGCTTCCCTTATTCCGGGGAGACAGAAGGAGCTGTTTGGGATCATAAATGACACTGGAGAGTAGTTGTGTATGTATGCAGTTATTCTAGGGGTTGTTTTTGAGGCTTTTTCTAAGCACCTGCTGCCTTTTCGGGCATTTGTACTTTTATCTGAGTTGTTTGAAATGCAAATAAAAGCAATGATACATATTCAGACAATCTGAGACCTGTGTTTTGGAGGACTATGCTAAACCCTTTGTGGAGTTTCTTTTCAGAAGCTAATCCTAGTGGAAAATTGCCAAATGGAACTTTAAATAGGTGAAACAATAAGCTAGCCAAATAGCGCACCTATTAGTCTGGCAAAGGTGGGTGCTCTCTCCAAGCTGGTTTCCATCTCACAGCCCTATACTGCTGGCTACTATTTGGAGAGGCAAAGTGAGGTGATTTAAGAGCAAAGTTCCTTAATGTTTAACTTTGCTTTAAGGCTGCTGTTCAAGAATTTGTCTGTCACGTCTCATTACATGTGCGATTCAAACTTGGATAGGTGTTCAGAATAACACCTGGAAAAAAATATCTATAAATAGAATAACTGATTATCAGTGTAACCAATACTCATTAAAAAAGATCTTAGATGGTAACAAAATCTAGAGTTTGAGTCACTTGTTTATGCTCTCAAATGAGTGTAGGATCTTATTTAAAGCTGCTTTGAAGTGTGAATTACGAACAGGAGCT
>KZ506523.1:194429-207144 GCA_002844005.1 Limosa lapponica baueri
CAACTAACTATATTTAAAAAGCCACAACTTTAGAATTCTTGATGCAGAGAACTTGTTTTTGTCAAATGTTACCAGCATGCAAAATTAAAAGGAGACCAGATATCTCCCTTCCTGAATTTTGCCTTCAAGCTCATAAGCATGGCAGATTTTCCAGTAATAAGAAGTCTCGCTGGGTTTTTTGAAAGTACTAATTTAATCTGAATTTAAGATTAAAGGAAAAACAACCCACAAATAATATATCCAAGACTGTGTATATTTTAGTAGTGAATGAAGAAAGCTAACTGTAAATGGTGAGTTTTTTGTTAAAGATGCTCTTTACGTTGTAACTGGAGATTTAAATAACCTTTTGTTGATTCTCAAAAGTGGTGGTATAATGTACCAGTCCAGAAAGTAAGTCTTGAAGGGGGAGGAGACAAGATGAGTACTTGAGAATGATACTATGTGATAGTCTCATTTTATCCCACAAAAATAGAGCAATCATTTTTAAATATCTGCTTTAAATATAGGTTAGATTAAGTTGCTTCAGACAGGATTTGACCAGTAGAAGTTACTTGGCAGGCTACAGAACTTCATAAATCTTTAAATATATATTCTGGCTTCATCCATGGTGGCTAGTTGAACTATATTTTAGCAGAGATTAATGTGAGCGCTTAAAACATCCTGTAAGTAAAGCCTAATATTTTGCAAAAACTAGCAGCAAGTTATTAGTTAGGCTTCTGCAAATTCTTACTACAGTGTTGGATTAAATTCTAGAGGGAAAGAAACAAGACTGGAAAATAATAAGCATTTTAACATTATTTCTCTCAAAATCTAATCTTGGTCCTGAGACCTGCAAGATATTTTGAAAGTGGTGAAATTTGTGCTTCAGTCTTTTACTAATTATAGTGATACATATTGCAATTATTTTAAACGTGAAAGAGTTAGTGACTTTTTGTAGGGACAGTCTTATAGGTGCATACCTGTCCTTAATTGTTTGAGTTAAATGGGTACAAGAGGACAAAGGAAAACGAATATTCTCCCTAGAAGAAAAAATATTATGCTTACAGTAATTAATATTTCTGTCAGTCATTACCTAGACTTTGATCTTAATTACTGCTTTATATTTTTAACCTGAGAGAGAACTCTGTTTTGTTGCTACTAGTTAAGCTATCTTTGGGGAAATACCTGTGCTGTAGTTAAATCCTTCCTGCTTGCAACATAGTGTATGTTAATTTAAACAAATTTGACTTACATTTCTTTCAAGGACACGGGTAGTACCGTGTCTTTCTACATACTGTAGAATCCTGTTATCTCAAGATACTTGGGTTTATCACCAGAATGGGGATGTAAAAGTAAATGAGGGTAAAATATAAAATGGGGAAGGATATAGTTTTGTTCATTGTGGCTGTGTGAGAGAGACCTACAGGTTTGTTCTGTGAAGATGGGAAAAGGCAAAAGGCCTTTGCTTCTCCTCAGGCACTCTTCTGACAACGGCCCTCCTCTTGAATCTTGTTCTTGTGGAGGCCCGAATGGTGGAATTATCTCTAGACCAAGAGGCTCCCTGAGGGGTGGGTGTATTCTTTAGTGACCTGGCTTACTCGGTTTTTTTACAAATCAGTGATGTGCCAATGTCCCTGCTAGGAGCTCTGCTGCAGTTGAACTCTTGTAACCGTGTGCATAGCTAGTTTCCTTGCATAGAAGTCTGCGGAAGTGTGGTAGACTTTTGCGGGAGCTAATAAAAGATGATTGTGCAGTGTTTTCTTCGGATGACTCACAATTTTTTGTAGTGTTTTTCTTACCTCTTCAGATTTTACAGTCTTGTGAGCTTGTTTATGTTGTATTAGTCTATTATGAATTCATAGTGGTGTTTTTGGAACCATAGCTTGGGACTGTCTGGCATTGCAGTTGCAGACAATTTGAGGTATAATACCTAGAATAAGTAGCTCAGATTTTCTGTAGGGCTTGAAGAAATGCTCTGGGGTTTTTTTGTTTTCCTTTTTTTTAATGGATTAGACCTCTTGTTCCTATACCACTTCCTCCTTTTTTCCTTCTAGGAGCCAGTAGTTGCTTGCCTTTTTATGTCAATTGAATCTCTTCTCAGAAGTTTGTACTTTAACGTATATCAACTTGATGGCCAGTTTCAGTTAAGACATAGGACAATGAAGAAATTTGCACTTTTTTTTTTCTTTTAAGAATTGTATAGTCATAATCAAGCTTTAGTCTGTCTACTATTATTCTAAGTTGCAGGTGGTTTTAGGCAATGTGTGTAACTTTTAAACCGTTTATAATTGATTGGACAAAGCCTTGAGCAAGCCAGTTTGGGTTAGCTTTGCTTTGAGTGCCACGTTGGAGCAGATGACCTGCAGACGTCCCTTCCCACCTAAATGTTTAGTTTATTCTGCAGCAGCAGATCAGGTGAATTATTTATTTATTAGCAAGTTCTTTTTTGTTGTTTAAAATTTCAACTCCAGTTCTCTGCTATTCCTTTTTCCTAGCTCTCTAATGCTGAGTCAGGCTGCCTTGCAGTAAACTCCAGATATTTGGATTGGCAGGTCTGTCTTTTAAAGCCAAAACAATTATTCCTAGATTTTTCCATAGATTAGTTGTATACTGACCTGAACTGTGTTTTAACACCTGTAATGTTGTTTTTAAATTCTGAAACTTATTTTGTTTGTAGAAATAGTAAAGAGAGTTTTGTTTCTAATGTGCAGCTGTTATATTCTTTATAAATGGTAAATATGGTTTGGTGATTCAGGGTTAGTTCAAGCAGGTGATGTCTGCACAATATAAGCCCTCAGTAGTCACAAGGAAACGCCCCCCCTCTGCGGGGTTTGCATTCTAGCTCTTGCTTGGGATTTTCAGGGTAACAGATTTCAGTGGGTTCAGTCCGCACAGCTGATGGCTGCCAGGGCTGTTTGGGAGATGTGCTTTGGGCAGCTTTGATCTTTGCTCAGCTGTGGACGAGCTGGTGAAGGCAGAGATTGCTGGTGTCTGATTCTGCTGCTCTCTTCTGCCCTCCCTGCTGTGCTTTCCTGTTCCTGGCTGGTCGGGTGGTGGGAAGTGATTCTCACCCCTGAAAGTTTTTTCCATGTGCAGTTTCTCAGCCCCATGCTATCTGCTGCCTTACTTTGGACCTTCGTTTTTACCGTGTTTCATTACAGAGATGATGGGATCAAAACAAAACCTGGGTGTCTTAAGCTGAGAAGATAAAGACAGCCTTGTCACCCTGCTTTGTTTTAGTGCAAGCCCTTTGTTCATTTTTTTGCTGACCACTCAGATGTTAGACCAGTTTTCTGAGAATTCACAGTTGATTCACACTGTAGTAGCTTTATCCCTCTTCCTTTACTTTTATCAGAGCTTTTAGGACAATTAATTTCAAATGGATTCATCTTACAGTAATTGTTCACTGTCCTTTGTTTGAGATTAGTGTTCTGCATCTTCATCAGAGGAATGTTCTGACCCAAACCTCTCTCCCCTCCTCGGTCAGAGCGCAGGCACAGTCTCAACTGGAGAGTTCAAGGAAAATTATCTTACATTCAGTGGAGATAATACAGTCGTGTTCCCCCTGCTTATAGGCCATGTGCAGCCTTCATGGGCTTTAGATTTGATGATAGGTTTGTTTTTCTGAGCTGTTCTTTGTGCCTGCCTTAATCCCCACTGTGCTGCTGCAAATTGAGTTGGAAGCCGTTGGTTTTATGGATGCACTGGTTCTCCTGTATATATCTGTTTCAGATATGCTTAATATTCTTCATGTAGCTGTTGCTCAAGTTTCTCCTTAGTCCTCTTAATTTTCCTCTTGCAATTTATCTTCTAGGCAGTTTTGTTCTTTTATCTGTGCTTTTGCTGGGCTTTCATTGCTCAAATGATATAGTGATTTACTCAATCCAAAGCATCTCCTCATTTGACTGTGAAGATTTTTGAAAAATTTATTATGTGTTCTTGGGCTTGTATATCTTCTGTGATTAATAAGGTTTCTTAAGCTGTACTGATTTTGAATATTCTAATGCCTGCAGGCAGTTTTTTATTGGTTTTTTAAAAATAGGAGTAATCTCTGTTCCCAAAGTTACTTTCCTTTTACATTTTCAAAGCTCACTCACTGAGAGACAAGCAGCACTTGCACATACTAAATGGCATTATGGTTTATTTGTTAATGAGGTAGGGTAGTTGTTTGTATTTAAAAGACTGAGGCTTTTGTGGACTTGCTGCAGTGAAATAGGAAGTCTTGGAAGTTATCTCCCTTTATGATTTCTGTGAGATGTTTGGATTAAAAGAGCTGGAAACCCTAGGTCCGTGGTGTAATTTTGGGTTTACCAACCGTGCACATTAATACTGGATGAAGACAAGAAATAAGACTCACCATCATCTTCTAAGCTGGTTTATGGCCAGCGTCCCAAAGATATCAATACTTCTCTGATCCAGAGAACACCGTTCTGAATTTCTGAGATTAATGACTTTGTCTGTCATTAGAGGCTTCCTTCCCCCGAATGAAAATCTGTCAGGCTCTACTGTATTAAATATGTTGTTTTGGGGTTTGCTGGTAGCAAATCCATGGCAGCTTTCTGTGCCCTGGTGTTGACAAGGACAAACAAGTGAGCTGGCTTGGCTTGGGTAAGCAGTGGCATATGGTGTTGAGATCACTTCCCCGAGCAGGTCAGTTTGTGGATCGAAAACAGTTGGGATTAGATGTGAAACAGAAAGGTGCTAATTTAATGCAGTAGTTAAAATATTGATTTGAATTTGTAAGGCTTTTTATCTTGGAAGGGCACGGATGTAGGGAAGTGCCAGATGTCAGTGGATTGTGTTTGACAGATGACATTAACATATTAAACAGTTTGTGTCCTGTGCCTTTGCAGAGGCTATGGCTGGACTGTAGACATGGTACGGTTTCCTGCCTTTCGGGTGGGAGCCCTTTGAGAGAAAGAGAGATTACTGTGTGTGACCCAGGTGTGCAGACACAGAGACACTGCTGAGAAGTGCAGAAAGCAGCTCTGTGGAGGGGTGACAGAAAGAGGCTTTTACCGGTGAGCAGATGTGCACAATTTGCTGCAATCCAAAAACCTGCTGACTTGGTGTTCTAAAATCACGGGAGCAACGCTTATAAAGATGTAGTGGGCAGAGCTTTTATTTCTTTGGGGTTTTACCTATGTATTTTGTGACTTCTGTTTCAGTAGCAGGATGTTCTAGTACATGCCCTAATAAAAGCTGACTTGAGTTTCAAAAGCCATTCTGAGTATTTTGGGATGCTGTCTAAGGAGCCCTAAGGAAAAGAGGCAACAACATGCACTCGAAGCTCTAGATGACTATATACTCCTATCATCTGGTCTTTGAAAGGGAGGAAAAAAACATTTTACCTAGGGTGACAGAAAACAATTGCACACACTTCCTCTTCATATCCATTTGAGGAGCAAGAACTTAGCAAGAGTTAGAGAATTCCTTAAAGAGTAAGCACATGAAACAGGCGTGTTTCAGCAGCAGAGAGCCCTTGTCAAAGACATAAAGCGTTAGTGCTGGATAACAGAACAGGAGCAACTGTTGAACTATCTTGAACTCTACTCTATGGGCCGTATCATCCTCAGCTGCTGTTGATGAAAAGATCACTGAAGCCAGAGGATTTGCAGTCCGTGTTCCTGTGAAAATACTTTTTGCCATGTTTTCTTCTGCTGTTGAACATTTAGTGTAGTTGGCCTCTATGTTTGTGTTCAGTTCACATGTGAAATCTGCCAAGTGTCTTTTCTTCAGTCATGATGTAATCACTGCTGCAAAGCTTCCCACTCCAGTATTTGTGAGATCCAAAAAAATATACAGGAAAAAAAGAAAAAATAAAGGTCACCACCCACAGACAAATTATGGCAGTAGCATTCAGTATATTGTGTCCTGCAGCTACCTTTTCATGTTGACCTTTATTTTGAGACAATACTATGGAAATGGGAAGAGTTGCCAACAGTTTCTGAACACAGCTGATAAAAGCTGTTTTGAAAATCTGTTCTAGGTCAATTCAGCTGGATTAGTTCATTTACCAGTTGCCAAGTTCCGTAGACAGAAGCAAGATGGAGCTTTAAAATCTTATTGTAGTGCTCATGAATCTTGTTAGATAAGTAATAATGGCTGGATCTACTGTATTTATGAAAATCATGCTTTCAGACCATAAAAAGCCCCTACTTAGTCTTTGTATACTTAAGCCTTGTTTGGTAGCCTTCACGACACTGATTTGATATAGTTGAAGTCGTCTCACAGCCTGATGAGTTGTGGCAGCTACACAGATACATTGATAGGAATGACTTCATTTATAGTGTCGTGATGCGATGTACGTAACGCTTCTCATTTGTAAATCCTAACGAGCCTGTGGTAGGCGAGGGACCAACATAACTACTTCATCATAAGCAACAGTGGAGCCTTTTTTGCATCTTGTCACAAAATAGCTTGGAGCATGAGAAATATCTGACTTGAGTAATGTGTTTATAGAGCAGGAAATCTGTCTGCTCGTCTAGATGTCTAGTAAGAACCTCCCCTCGTTCCCTTCGAATCGACTGAAGAGCCAAGCAGTGAGGTAATTAGTGAGAAGCTGGTAAGGAAAAGCTCTATTAGACATATATATTTTAACTCAAAGAAAGGACTGCATTTAATTGATGGAAATATAAATCTTTTCCATGTTAAAAAATGTAGAGTTTCAGTATAGTAGGAAAATAGAATAAAATGCAGAGAGTAATTTTTCACTTTGGGAGAAGTGGAAAATGACTGTCTCCTCTAGAACTTGAAAAGGCTCGGATTTGCAGTCAGCATTGCTGTGTTATTGCTGTCAAGCTGAAAATCCTGGAAGCTATTTAAGCAGGGCCATATGCCCTTCTGAATTGTTAATTGAAACAACAAGGGGGGGGAACCTCTCAAACTATAAAGCTCTTTTCAGAGCCACGTCTGGACTCGATAAATGCAAGTACCCATTGTACAATTTAATGTGTCTGATTAAATTTGGTCTCAAAAACGTAACACTACAAGGCCTACCATGTAGTGTTTTGGTGCAAAAAAGGTTTTCTTAACATATTTATTTCCCTTGTGTAAGTCAGATTGGGACCCTGTAAAAAATCAGCAAAGCATGCAACTGGAAATAAGAGATTTGTTCTCAGAATGGCTGGTGTGAGTTGTTTAAAGCCAGTAGAGCTACCGTGCATGGTGGTCATGTGTAGTTGTTCTACTTATTTTTGAACATGAATACACAGACAAGGTAATCTGGCCTTTTCCCCTGTGTCTGATAAGGAGTAAGATCCTGGGTGGGGGCTTATCGGGAGCTGTGGCTCCGTGTGCAGAAGGCAGCTTTTGGTAATTGTCCCGAGATGAGGAAAATCTTTAAAGTTCCCAAATTGTGATCCTGAAAATAAGCAAACAAGTAGGCCTTGACCCTACTGGAAAGGGGTAGGGGATTTCACTATTTCTGACCAAGTCTGTGACAAGCAGCTAAAAACAGGAGCCAATTTACAATAGTTCTCAATTGTCCATATGGAGATTTGCATCTCCAGTGGAGAACTTTAGAGATCTGAAAACAGAGACGACTGAAAACTCAGCTATTGTTAGACTGAAGAATAAGCTTTTGATTGCATTTCATGCAATAAAAGTACGTCAATATTGATTAGTAAAGTTAAGATGCGCTTAACAAGTTGCAGTTACAATCATATTATGATTGTTCTGGGGAGAAAGAAGGAACTGTGGTGTGAAAGCTCATAGTGGGGTGTATCTATAAACCTTCAGTTTAGTCAACTAAAATTTGGCTTATCTTTATGTAAGCTTGAGCATCGGAGAAGACCATTGTCAAGTCTTTTGATTTTTTCCTTGTAGCTTAATGGAAATGAGGTTTTCTTATAAACATGCACATTAATAAAATACTTTACAGCTCACACTTGTTCCCCCTCAATCAGATCTGACTTCCACTAGGTTAACATGAGGTACATCTGCAACCTCCTAGCCCTCCTGAGTTTCCATTTTCTGACAGTAAACCTGTGACAGACAGGATGCTTCTGAAAACTTATTTATCCTACACTTTAAACAGAGAAACAACATTTTTATTTACTTAAGTAATTAAAAATGGCTCAATCTTCTAGGGGGAAAATTGCCCTGTAGTACAGGAAAGTTATTGCAAGAAAATAATTAAAAAATTAAAGCTTAAGGAACTAGAAACAAAATAATGAAAAATAGAAAACTTTAGATAGCATTTCTTAAAATTTCTTATTTCCAGTAAATATGTCCATCTCAGCCTTGGATGGGTGATTTTCCTCAGGTTACAAATAATATCAGAGAAAATGTAGCAGGCAAATGAAAAAGAGTGGTTTTTATTTTCACTGTGAGCTGAAATGTAACGAGTTGCTATAGCTATTGGTCTTGTTAGTTGTATTGTCTGCTGCAATTTTGCCTCTAATGAGGTCTTTGACAGTCTTCAAAAGATAGCTGAATCCCCTTCACTTTAAAGTATTTATCGCAGCACATGTGGCTTGGGCCGATGTTTTCTGGTGGTCAACCTGATGATAATTTGGTGCTGCAGTTGAGCATCGTTAGCACAGTAATAACGAATGCGCTCTCTCCAGTGGGCGATGCAGAACTGAGCAAGCTGCCCTCCAGGTTTTGCTATTCCTGGGGTGCCTACGGTGCTTCTTTAGTGAGACTCTGCCCAAGGTGGGGACTGGGATTGACTGCTGCTTGTGTCTTGGGTAATTAAAATAAGAAGCAAGGCTTCAGGTGAAGTTCTGGGGAACAGTTATTATCTGTGTACCTTAAATTTGAATGACACCGCTCCTCTCATAGACAAACTGCTATACCAGTGTATGATGGCTGTAAAACCTGTCGCAAAGCATGGGTGACAGTGGGCTAAGTGTCCCTGCTAGGGGCTGCAGAATGCTTTTTTGCTGAAGAACAGTTAAGGCAATGCTGAAGTTCTCTCTTTGGGCATGAAAAAGCAATGTCTGTTTATCCTAAATCTTAATTTTAATATCCCATGGGAATTTTTCCAGTTGGAGGAGAGTGGTTCCTCACGTTGCCTGCCCTGCTCCCATCCCCACCGTGTCTGGGGTTGAAGACTGTGGCTGAGTTCTCCGGGTGGAGGGAGAGCAGCGAGGGAACTGGCGCTTCAGGTTCTGCGATGACTGGGCCTGCAGGAGTAAAAGAAAAGGGGAATCTACCTCTTGTCTCTATTAAATCACAAGTAATTTGGGAAGGAAATGGGACTATAACTCTACAACTTTTGTGTTGTCACTTTGAAACAGAAGATGTAGTTTAAGTAACATAAGGAAATACAACATAGCACTAAAGAACAGAATTTTGAAAGCAGCACTCTTCTAATATTGACCCAGGTAATGCAGAAATTTAGCCTTCAAGGATCAGTGCATCAAAATGGACGCCCCACAACTTTGTGAGTTTAATCAATTTCTCCTGACAGGTTAATGTTTATATGTAAGAACTCGAAATAATGATGTTCTGTTCCACAAGTCTGCTGCAGCCTTTCTCATGGTCTTGAAAAGTAATTGATATTTTTGCTGTAGGAAGGGAGATGTCTATATTTACCTGATAGGATCAATAGAACTATTCTAGTGGGCTTTAACTTCTGGTGTCAAAATAAGCTGTAATGAAGGCTATTGC
The DNA here is from genome assembly GCA_002844005.1 of Limosa lapponica baueri. Classification (NCBI taxonomy): domain Eukaryota; kingdom Metazoa; phylum Chordata; class Aves; order Charadriiformes; family Scolopacidae; genus Limosa; species Limosa lapponica. Next base: position 204,027 of record KZ506523.1, read on the forward strand.
AGAAATCTGGGGTTCTGCAGTATGAATGTGTGTATTCAAGGTTGCCATAGCAAGCATTTTTGTGCTTTTGATTAGAAGCACTGGCTTGAAAAGAATGTTTATTCAATGATATCTGCTACTTATAAATACTTTTCCTGAGTATTTTTTTAAAGTCTGTCTTAGATTGTGAAACTTAGGGTGCTGGCATTGGAATTGTGCTGTAAACCAGCAGACTCCTTGAAAATTTTCAGAATTACTGTGATCTCTCTTACGGAAGAAAGAACAGCAGCAGAAAGAACAGAAGGAACCCAGAAACTGAATGTATGTCAAATAGGTGTATGTGTCTGGGCACGTCTGGGTCTGTAACTTGCCACTAGAGCTAAACGTTTGCAAATTCTTGGATACTCTGAGGAAGGGATCTGTAGTCTCTCTTCACTGTTTGCTCACGTTTGACTGCTCAGTGAATACTATGAGGTTGGAAATTCCTACCTCCTTCTGTAATGATGATGATGAATCTGTACTTTGGGTCATCCATTTTCAGAGCTTTGGTTCGATAGCATTTTTAAGTGTACAAGAAGGGAAGTGCTTACCTCTGCTTCCCAGCTGCAGCTGCAATCTGACAGCTGTACCTATGTGACCTCGAAACTCATGCTATTGCTAGGCTGAAGTATTGTGGAGAAATTACACTCCAAAGAACTTTCTTTAACTTGTCAGGGATTTGTCACAGCAGAGCATTTTGCTGTTGCTATTCTAAGTTGAATTTAGGTGTGTGTCCCCAAGGACCCTGCTGTTCTTCTTTCTGTTACCCACCTCCCCCATAGCTCCCTTCAGTCTTTTTTTTCTCTTTGGAGTGATGCTCAGAGAAATTAGCAGCACTGTGGGAAGAAAACCTGGAAGCTTGAAGCCTGCTCTGCAGTAGAAAGGGCAGCAGCTTCATGGAGAGCTTTCTGTAGAGAATACATCCGGGCTTCAGGGACACCCTGCTCCGCTTGTTCCTCAGCAGGCAGAAGACACAGCAGAAGTGGAGAAATTGGAAGGGCAAATGCCAGGGAAAGCAGGGATGTGGTGAAAGAAGTAGATTCAGATGTGAATGGTTAAGCGATAGAGACTGCAGAGATGCTGAGGACTGTCTCTTCTTCCTAAGTTCTGTGTGGACAGATTTTAGACATAAAATTGGGTTCTGTAGGGCAGGTGGTTTGAGTTAAAATAAGAATTACTGGAGGTTTTTTGTTTAAATTGCATATTAATAAATTAAAAGTGAAAATTTAAGACAAACTTATGTAAAAGTTTAGTGGTTCCATTTATATTTTATGTAAATGTAAAATCTGAGGCTTAGAAGCTTATGTTCACAAGTGTAGAAAGCCTTTTTAAAGATTTCTATGGTTGTTTTTCTTAATAGTACTTGATAGTGTGACCAGTGTGAGGCTAATAAGCTTTTTTGTTTGAGTGATTACTCAGCATTGAAATACAGCACATTAGTGATTGTGGAATGGTGCATTATGGATGAAGGCCCTCGCTGTTCATACAGATCTTACCTTTGAGACTTGTAAAGCCTTTATTTAGCTGTACAAAAGAATAAAACGAGGAAGGTGGATTGCGTGTCACACAGGGGTATTTGAACTTCACTGATGCCCAAATATGCATTTGTAAATCCCACACAGAGTTCTAAAAGTGATCTTGCGGTTGTGCTCCACAGGTGAGAGCGTGGGGTGGCCGGGGTCCAGCCTGGGGTGGCCGGGTGTCGGAGCTCCTGCAGTGCTGTGCCCGGGCTGCCTTGCTTCCAAACTGGCAGCCTCTGCCTTCGCTGTTGCACTACCTGCTCTTCAGCCCACGTGCACCTTATCTTCTTTTTCCAGATTGTTTTTTTTGCTCCACACATCTTCACCTTTTCCCCCCATCTCATTTGTTGTGAAGCATTCCTGCTTTTTTCTGGTTGTTTTTCCCTATGCTTCTCCTTTTCTACCTTCCATTTTATAAGAGAGCCAGCAACTAGAAGAGAAGTCTACATTCATCATCAGGATTTCAGAAGCCTGAGTGTTCTCCTCTGTGCTAGGCAGCCTTGTTAGTGCCCTGCTAGGAGCAGAAAGGGGAGGGGGGAAAAATGGTGGAAGAGGGATAAATAACTTCTTGTGCTCTCTGACATGCGCATTTGCTTTTCTTTACCAATTAACATAAGGTTACCTACTGTGGGGTGATTTGGTGGTTTGGGTTTTTTTTGGTTTTTTTTTTCATTTCTGCTGTGTGGCTTCATTTCCATGTGACTGTTTTAAATAGTATGTTTGCATGGGGCTGAAAGAACTCTCTGTTTTGTAGAAGATGAAAACTTCAGGTCTCTGTTTAGTCAGAAAATTGAGACTAACATGGCTACCTGTGCTGCTGCTTCTCAGGCTGGTTGGAGCTACAAGGGAAAACAGAAATGGAAAATGATTTTGTTGCCTGTCTTTCTGGTTTTAGGTAAATGTTCGTAATTCTTTTTTTCAAGGATAAGTTTTTTTCTTCTTGGTAAACAGTTGTGATACCTTTTGTTTTTCAAGCTGAAACTAAGACTGCAGGAGGGAGAGAAACTGGTAATGGAATGATTTAGCATTCAATTTGGTGTTTCTTCTGCATGAACTGCACTTTGTTTTGTGTTTGTTTTCCTGCTGTACTGAATTCTGTCAAATTCATGTCAGTTTTTGTAGTCCTAATTTGTATCAGACTGGCTCCCTCCTTGGGCTTCCAAGTACAATAGTTGATTTGGTAAACTTGACATACTTCCAGAGGGGATTAGTTGCTACGTAGTAATTGTTACAATCATTACACTGAAAGCACTTCTGAATGATTGTGTGTCTCCCTTAGAAACTACTTGTCTAATATTTGTATTTTTGGGTATGCTTTGTGGCATTCAGGAGCTGCGGGGGGTTAGGAAGTCAGACAGATTAGCTTCTTGCTCTTTAAATAGGTCATATTCTATGTCATAATATTTCAGATGCCATTGGTTTTGTTCATAAAGACATTTCTTAGTCAAATGGTTAGCTTCATTTTAAAATTTGGTCTTCAGGTGTTGTGGTTTGGTTTTTAAAATGAAAATCGCTGGAGTTTTTTTGTTTAATTAGGCTTAGTATCAGAGTTTGGATTTTATTTGCTCTTGATTTTTTCT